>JAQBSW010000945.1:0-158886 GCA_029291075.1 Eudiplozoon nipponicum
ATCTATTAGTTGAGTAAATTGCGAAATGTTTAATATCCACTTTTATAACAAAGTTGTACTACATTATACGCAATATTTATTTAAACTACATATATGGACTTAATATGATTTTCAATTACATTTTATTTAACCAGTCGTATAAAAAATGGCAAGATTTCTGTCAGTGATCGTTCATAGTTACATAGGATTTATTCAGCCGACACTCTAGACAAGTACAATACTCGTAATGAGATCCGCACTTCAGATTTTCCATACCTTAAATATGCATTGTGAAATGATTCGAACTAGTCAGTTTGCTCTCGTGCTCTGACGATTGTCACGAAGGGTAAAAACGCGTAAATGCGTTCAAATGGTCAATTAAATAGGGATTAGCGTTTGTTAAAGTCTGCAAACTTGATCATAAAATTAGTTATAACCAGCTGTGCATTCATTTATTGCATAGTTGGATAACGTATAAGAAGTATTTACCAGTTGGCATTAGTAAAGCTCTATCCTCATAAAGTTTCATGATAAGAAATATTTATTCTTAACTCCTTTAATTAATTTGTTTGCAATAATAATAATTCCGAAACGTTGGTACGAATTGCGCCATATTGTGTTGTTTTGGTTAATCGCTATTTTCAGCTTATTTTGAACACTTTCATGTTGCCATATAAGGTAAAAAGTAACCGTCAATTATTTGCACATTTAATTGGTCCTCTCAAGCTTCATTATACTACCTTTTCATACAACTAACATTCTCTTGTTGATCACGTTAGCTGGTCCAACTAAACTATTGAACTATTAAACAGCGACGGTTACAGTTGAATTATGCTAAATTTTAATCTAAACTACACTTTTAACGTTATCAAGTGACAGTCAGTGAATGTCTGATAGAACGATCAACATTTGGAGATGGTGAATAAAGGCGAGAGGATGAGTGATACCACAGAACAATTACTGACTGGCATATTTGTAAGACTGCTAGGCGTTCATTTACTCTTAGCAAGGTATTGACTAGCGCTTATTTAGCGCTTTCAAATGAGCAAGTAAATTACGAAGTTAATTAATTAATTTAGCTGTGGATTAGAGAGATAATCTGCTTATTAGTGCAACTGAGTGCATTCAGGCACAAAGAACGCTTTTGTAGTGCGTCTCATTATCGTATATTAAAAACTGTGTGTGACACGAAGTAAACCTTATATGGCTAAATACTTACAATATCTCTTAATAAATACTGTCTAACTTGTGAGCGCGCATTTGTGTGTGTGATTTAAAATGTTTGTCTTATTGTCAGCAAAATCATGTTATTGTCATGTTTCTTTAAATTCGTGTTCCAATATACAATTAGTACTCGCTCTCAACTCAGTTGAACAGTTAAACGAAAATAACTGCGAGCCAAATAGTTTATTGATTTTTATGTTGACATGCGAAAATGGACCATGCATTCATGCACAATGAGTGTCCTGACATTGTTTAAATTAGACCAGTCTTTAAAGTAAATTGCGTAGGGCTATCTCAATTCTGTACATTATTAACAGGCTAGATATATATGCATTCGATGACTCCCCACACGTGCTTATACGCGCATACCAATGTTTACATGGTTTTTCTTTAGCATTTAGAAGTGGAAGCTAAAAATCGGCAGGGATGACTTTTGTAGCTGACTGTAACAGCACCGGAGACTAGGTCGATAAAACGAGTTGGGGGCCAAGGACATGGGGAAGCCGGGTAGGTACTAGTTTTGATGGTCACGATAAATTAAGAAATTCATTCAAAGTATTTTAAGGATCTCTGCTGCAATGTCTCTTCAGATAGTTGGGCAATTGACTAGAAAAGTGAAAAGCAAGCTGCTTCGTTAATCATTCTTCATTTTCATGTCTCTTACCGGGAATTAGAAAATGCGTGCCCCGTTATGTCCTAATCATAAAATGTGTTAATGGTTGCAGGTGTTAGCGCGAGGCAAATTCCGAAAATAATTAAAATATAACGATTTCGTGTGGGCCTCAAACTCAAAATAGTCGTTTTTTAATATAGAGAATTTCAACCTGTCTAAATTTAATGTCAGTGAGTAATGGTCCAACCTGAAAGAGTCTCTTTTCCTTGTTCCACGCTGTAGCTACTTTAAAAGGTAATTGGATTAAACACCTGCGCTAGCTCGATTAGTGGTAGAAATATTTATCATGTTAAAGATTTCCTGAGCTTGAAATTATAAACCAGCTTAAATGAAAATAAGGACTAACACATACGAGATTGAATCATATCACGACGGTGGACATATTCTTGTTTGGATGGATAAAATAATATATATACAGGCTGTTATCAAACAAGCATTGAATACAGAAATTAAACAATTGTTGGTTGCACAGACGGTGATATGAATTATTTCTTTGAATCGAGGTTGCGATATTTATATATCCACAAGTTCCATTATATGCATACATTTATCAGTATAAACTAAGGATTGCATAATTTATGAAATGCAATTCCTCCAGTAGAACGATATCATTCTTATTTGAAATTTTCACGTACTGTCTGCGGTAAAATCTAGACTGTTCGTGAAGAGTTCCCAATAAGCACTAATACTGGCAAATGTTGTATATAATGAGACGCGATGCCATCTAGATAACGGAAATTGAATTCAAATGTTTTGGTAATATTTCAGTGTATCTATTTTGTTAACATAGTCTAAAAATTGCATAACGTAGAAAATTTTAATTCATCAACTAGACTGGTTCTGTCCCTATTGTTTACTTACCAGTGCTTTCCACAATGATGTGTTCTCAATAAGGACGCAACCGGTCACACACAAACACACACACACACAAACATATATATATATATATATATATATATATATATATATATATATATCTTCTTAGAAAGAAAAAACATTAATAACAAAGTGGATAATGGCCATTTATTTCGAGAGTATTAAAACTCACTTTACGTTTATATAAATCCTGGGTTTTTGTTTGATTATTCGGGTGGCAACTATTCTGACTCGATTTTACTTTTATTTATTGTTTGGTTTAATTAGTAAATGTACATGCATTTGTCTGTGTGTGCCTGTTTGCATGTAGGGGTCTTTCTAGATGTATTGCAAAATGAAGTCTGAGATCAGGTTATTCTTGTATTGATGGGTTGAGAGTTAACCAATAAATACATCATAAATGCAAAAATGACCAGATCACAGACATCAATTTGAAATACAACGAAAAATACCCATAAACGCAAGCAGACACATACAGAGACACACATGCATGTATACTTACCAATGAACCCAAATAAAAAATAGAAGTAAAACTGAGTCAGTCTAGATGTCACCCTCATAGTCAAATGAAAACTCAGGATTAATCTCAAAAAGTTAAAGCGATGTTTAAGAGATGAAAGTACCCATTATACAGTTTTCAATAATATGTATTTTCTTCCTAATTTGAAATATACCGTATAATATTTGAAGGCAATGGAAATAATAAAGATTTTTTGTGTATGCTTGTTTTTGTGTTTATGTTTTTGTGTTTGTTTATGCGTATTTGTGTAATAATTGAAATGTGGTTTGCGATTTAAATGCATAATACCAGTTTTCTTCCATGAAATAATGTTCGGTTGAATCGCGCAATTAATTAAAGTTGGCAAAATTGCAAAATACCTAAAACGTCGACCTTGTAGACATAATATTTTTATCAAGACTACATGAATGTTGTTTGCAGATTACAACATGTGTGGATTAAGTGTAATGGTGAACTATGACAATGTCGTATTAAAATATATAACGAGATGTGAAAAAATATGTAAATCAAGTTCGCCGATTTGAATTAACGGCGGTTATTTATTTTTCCATTCAGTTACAATATGTGATTGGCGTTTATTTCACCAACATTGAGAATTGCAACTACGTCTGAACAAAGTTTACTCCAGTAAATCCATACACAGAATTTGTTTGATATCAGCTATCACACATTTGTTCAAATAGCATTGTCCTGAACTCCAGTTTAAGGTTATAGCACGTTTCTCTATAAAAATATCACCAATTGAAATTTCTGTAGATACTTATTAATCTCACATTTATTAGTATCACTATAAAGATATTGGAATTAAATCTCGAACTTAATAGGTGCTGGATACAGATCTTTACTTAGTAAAGAGTATTCACTTGATATTTTAAAATAAATTTCCGAATTAGTGTAAATTTCTTAAGATAAGGAAGTCATTTGTTGCGGTTTTGTCTATTTATCTTACACGATGTTTCATGGTAAACCGCAACATTCCGGAGTCGAATCGGAACACACAGATCGTTTTGACGTTGTCTTTAGATTGGTTCATTAGATCTCTTACAATGCGAATGTGTTGCAGGCTGGGATATCGATTAATTTGCTTTTCTTTGCTCGTTTAAGCGCGCTCAAATGTTTATTCCAACCAACAGAATGTCAACATTCATGACCATACACTCAGACAGACAAGCACAAACTTCAAGTGAAGTGAAGAAAATTGTGTGCAGACCATGTAAAATCGCTGATTTTTGTCGGAATGTCGTATTCGGTTCACTAAGCGCGCGTTTTGCTGACCAGGAAAACGCGTGGAGATTTTATTAAGCGACCATTGATTAAATTAAAATAGTGAAAATAGTTATTTTTTAATTTAAAATAAGAAATTGGAATGGAAATAAATTTTAATCCAGTTTTTAACCAGACGCCTAACACTATAAAACTTGTGTTCAATTTTAAATTCGTGTTCAAGTAAACTAAAGCACAAAGTTAATGAATCAAATAAAACGAAAGGAAATTAACAGTGACTATTTAAGACGCGTTATTCTAATTGTTCTTAAAATTGGTTATCATTGAGCAAATTCGTAAAGCTTCTCGTCTTACAACATTATTCATTTTTTGCTAAAACTAGTTTCCGTTTCGATTTATCAGTCTTCGCTTCTTAACATTACCTAAGTTCTGCGATACATTTTGGATCAAACGAATTTGTCACCATTGATTAAGAAATAATATCAAATATCGACTTCAATCTGTTAGCTTACCTAAGCAAGTTTGTTTTTTTGTCTATGGTTACATATCGTGACCAACCATCTCAGGAAATTTTATAAACCGTCTCTATTGAATGGAGTTCAATATCAAATCTATTAACATATCCATAATAATATGGAGTTCTATGTTTAGCTATTTGTATCTTAATTAAGTGAATTATTTCACCTACATACGGTAAGATTAAAGTTAATGTGTTAATGTGTTTAATTGACCCCTGGCTTAGGTAGCTTAATGCTAAGATTGAAAGATTACTGTAAAACTTATCGAATGTTGCTTATAGTGCTATTTCTGAGTTCGGCGATTTCATGACCTTTCAATCGTTCTTCGCTCTCTTGATATAAAAAAAATTGTTCTATTGTAACACCCTTTGTTTTTGCTACAGTTATAAGGATGGTCAATTGCACTGATCTTTCTCGCAATCTGCTTAATTCATCGTTCATTCTTAATTTTGCTTACCTGATGCTTCTAACTTTTATTAATTTTAGGAACCCAATTTTTATCCTATACAGAGGATTTGATGAATAATTAAGATGGATGACAGTAAGAACCCACCCGCTAACCATCTTTGTAACTATAAGAAGCGTGGTTCTAAAGCAGATAATCGACAGGGATGGTGGAATTATAATTAAACGAACATTGGTTTCACGGTTGGTGATATCAATTGCTATAATCAAGGTTGCAATCTTGATATAAGCACTTGGCTCAGTAAGTACATACATTTGTCACTATAAACTAAGAAATGTACAGTGTAGAAAAGGCAATTCATCTAATAGACCGGTTTCGGCTTTATTGGGGATTTATCACGTACTAGACAGAATTTGCAGCGAATAACTCTTACACCAACAAATCGATACAATATGACCTTGATCCACATCAGTTATCATTTTGCGAGGTAATTTTGACATCATTTAATTAAATGCGATTATATTGTGTTAATTGAGAGACTTAATACACATGAAGGTATCTATTAGGTGTTGCAGACCTAGTAAAAAAATTGTTTAAATAAGAACAGAAGGATTTACCAAAATTAGCATGAGAAAGCAATGCGGAAGGGTGGTTCAGTGGTTAGAGCATCAGATTCCGAAGCAGGCGTGCCCAGGTTCGAGCCCTGTCCGCGGCAAATCTGGTTAGTACGTGGTGAGTCCCAAATAAGGACGAAACCAGTCTACTGCTTGAATTGTCTCTCTCTCTCTATCTATATATATCATACATATATATATATATATATATATATATATATATATATAATTCTTAGTTTATACCGACAAAAGTATGTACTTGTTGGGTTAGGTGTTTATACCTAAATCGCAACCTTGATTATAGTAATGGTTAAGGTATCTTTCTTTAATCCACTAAATTGAGTACTTTTACTGGATTGGCTATACAAATGAAGTTCACCATATCTTCATCACAATGATTCAAAATTATTAATTTATTGTCAAACCATTGAATACAAAATTTAAGCATAAAATGTCTTAAACAAAAACATATTTCTTATTAACGCCAAATGAAATTTTTAATTGGAAAATAGATTTATCAGCTCATTTGAAAACATTTAATTTTTTTCTTAATTTTATAGAAATTGACAACAAGCATGCGCCAATCATATTTCTAATGTGCTTAAAGGATATTTTAATTTCTTCTAATATTACTGGATGATCGTTTAGATAACTTTGAAAAAAATTATATTAATTAGTTGCTGTAAGATTGATATGTATGAATATCCTACCCAGGCTCGTAAATCTATCTCTTTCTAAATTGGGTTTACCAAAAATCTTCTTTAAATTATGTATTCATCAATATGTGATTCAAAATGTATGAGAAATTTTGACAGCGTATAATTTGGCAAGTGTTGAAAATTAACAACTATTCTTAGTTTTACAGTTAAATACTGTTTGTTGCGAAGAGCTAATATATATGCAAGTATGTATTAGGTATTGCGAACCTAGTAACAAATTAGTTCAGTTGTGACCAGAAGGATAAACCAAAGGCAGCATAAACGGAAAGTATAATCTCATGCACATTCGTTTCGTGCTTACTGGCGACTCATCAGTAGGAGCCGGTATTACGCCCTTTAACCACTATATATTTGGTAGAAGAATGTGGAATAATAGGACGATACAATCTCCTAGACGAATGTGTAAACCTGTAATAGTGAAGCTAACATAATCTAAAGTCAACGACAATGCGACTTCAATGCTAACTCACACTATATAATATATATACCGAGTCTGTAAAGGATACTAACACTATGGCTATTGTGTTAGTAAACGATACAACATTATTGTACCGAAAAGGTACATGGTACTAACACTATGGTTTCCGAGTCGGTACATGATACCTTAGTTTTGTCTGGTTTATGAACATATAATAAGCAATACACCATGAATTACGCTGTATCGCATTGCATGCAAATTTTTATTCTCTGCTGATGACAAATCTTGATTTACAAAAATATCATTAGACAATCATGATTTGCACGAATGTTGACAAACAATAATTAAATCAGGATTGCAAATGGAAGGTCGGAACCAATCCTATTGTATCTAAAACTTCTAACGACAGTGAAACTACCGTCGACCACATTTGCTGACGCGTTTCGACTTTTCATGATCAACATCAGATCATGACGGAAAATTGAATAACGAGGACCAAGCCGCAATGCATATATATGGTAAGTAAAATCAGATATGCTGCACTCACCTTCAATTGTTTCGCATACCTTGAACTTAACACGAAATGTTGGCTACACAGGTGTATATAACTTGTATATAACTTCTACAATTAAACAAGCATTGATTACGCGATTGTTGATAACAATTCTTTAAATAATGTTTTCGAATTTTTAATAAACGCCAATCCTATTGTATCTAATCAGTCGCGCAACATGCCAAATCTACTGTCAGTCAAACGTATTGGCGCAGTTATATTTTGCTATGGACATTATACGAGACTCGAAGCGCACTAGTACGTATGACTGACAGCAGTTTTGCTAAATTGTGCAATTTTTTAGGTAAAATGGGAATGATTTTTGTCTCAAACTTGTAAAATAACATAACCTTGGCTAAAAATTTCAATTCACAGTACAACCATTGTTAATTTGAGTAAATATCTATGTATTGTTAGCTGTTCATGCATCCTTCCATTAAAGCTGAACGAACGCGTCAGCACTGTTCATCCTCAATCATTCGAGCACAGGCATGTAACATTGTTGGTATTTACTCATTTTTAGACGGTCAAGTTTGTATGTATCTCATATTTATCTTCCTCGTGCGTCAAAACACAACGTAATGTCGAATAAAACTCTAATAATTTTTTCGCCCGTAACCATAGAAATTTCGGCCTGACGACCGGCCAACATAAGCTAGTCAGCTCGGGAATGGTAGCATGAACCTTGCAGAGTCTAAAGGCCACAGCCATCATCCTGTTTCATGTGAAGCCTCGACTTTGGTCTAACTGCGCAGTAATACTTATTTTTAAATTTGTGGTGACGGAATGAGATCAAACGTACCAAACGCGAAGGGAAACTTTCGACTGCTGATCATTAGCCGTGGTTGGCAAACTGTCTAAGAGAAGGACAAACTCCGACTACAAACCATCCTCACTAGGAATGGGCGACCTAGTGTTCTTTTTCAGTCCAACTATAACCATGACCGACACAAATTATAATGATTACATACTGAATCGGCCGTCACGCCGTATAAAAACGCTCGTCTTATCTGCTGCGTCGTGCAGAATGGATAAGCGATATCAGGCAACTGCAGGAACATTTATCAACGATTCTACCTCCTTTCCTTCTCGTTTCTCTTCTCAATTTAACAATAGAGCTTTTTTTTGATACCATATGGTTTGTGTTAATAATATCATTGAGCTCAATATCAGGTTGCCAAATATGGAAAATAGATTTAGACTATCATTCATTCAAACTAGGTCAGGTTATGCATTGGTGCATTTAATGTGCAATTAGTAAAACAACATGGACAACTTGGATAAATTATAAAAATCGAAGTATGTTACGAATTTGAAACCAGAATGCAGCTGAGTGCACCATCCTTATCTACGCGTTATTAGCGTCGAACATCTGGTTCTAAGAAGTTTTTTCAAGGCAGGAAATGGGACGTCGGTATTGTTCTCAGCATAATATCTGATGCTTGCTTAATTGATTAATCCCTGTAAATAGCCGACTTTGTACGACGCTTTCAAATACACAGGCAACGGTGTATTCGTCTCGGTGGATCGCAATGTTTTATTTCATATCCTGTCGAGAAGTGATGTGCCAAAAAATTGTTAATTCTATACGCACTCTCTACACAAATACTTCTGGTCGTGTTAGCGTCTACCACGAATTAACGCACAACTTTACAACCAGCAGTGGTGTTCATTAATGCTGTCCACTTTCCCCTTTTTTTAGTTTTCATACTAGGTGTTATTATGAACGAGACTCCTCCACAAATTCAGGAGGTAGGTATTGAAGTTTTCCAGGGCGGTAAACTAGTCGATCATGACTATGCAGACGGTATCGTACTATTATTCGAAAATCGTGATTCTGCTCAGATATTGCTCCGTCTTTCAGTATGAAATTAAATGTAAGATACTTTTACAGGATCACCCACCACTCACCCCAACTCTGCGACTGCAGAGTGAAGATCTGGACATAGTTTATATGTTTAAGTAGCTTGGCAGCTCTATCAATAATTCAGGCAATATGTCTGATGAGGTGAGTAAGAGAATCACGAAAGCTAGACTAGCTAACTCGAACCTGCGCCATTTGTGGAGAAACGCGAGTATTTCAATCTGCCTTGAAGGTCGTGTTAACAATGCATCTGTACGCGAAGATTCGCTATACGCTAGCCAGAATTGGCCCCTCAGAGTTGATGCTTTAAGACGCTTACAGGCGTTCGATCACCATTGTTTGGGAAGCATTAGACACGTTGGTTACTAGCAACAAATAATAATCGTTGACATCCATAGACGTATTTTTGGATCTGCCGACAAGTTCTCCTCGTTAGAAAAACAAATTAGGTTCTATTAGCTTCGTTAGATCGGTCACGTTTTGCGTGTGTCCTCAACTCGAATACCAATTAGAGCTCTGTTCTATCATCCAGCGCCAGATAATTGTATGAAACAAGTTGAGCAAATTTTGACATGGCAGAAACAGTTGAAGTCACCGACAACCAAATTGCTTAGTATAGAACCCACTCGTCTGCCGGGATGGTATCCACGTACGCATCATAGTTCTTGACTAGAAAACCTGCGCGATATGGAAAAAAATCAAGCTCAGTGGCGGTCTTGTTGCAAATGTCTAATAGAATCATCTTCGTAACTTTCTTTTCTTAATAGGGTAGAGTTAGCTGCGAGGTTTGGTTTGGTTAATACGTGATACAGTGAAGCCCGCATGGAAGCTGTATTGTTGATTTTGCCTTACCTTAAAGCTGACTTGGCCATAATGGTGCGGTGTAGAGGTATTTTTGCCTCACTTTGTGATTTATCTAGATAAATACACTCGTAGAAACAAGGTACTATCTCTCTCTCGTCTGCCAGGATAGTGTTTACTTGCGTATCATAGTTCTTGGTTAGAAACCCTGCGCGATATGGCATCAAATCGAGCTCAGTGGCGATCTTGTTTCAGATTTCTAGTAGAATCAACTTCGTAACTTTCTTTTCTTAGTGGGGCAGAGTTAGCTGCGAGGTTTAGTGTGGTTAATACGTGATACAGTGAAACCCGCATGGAAGCTGTATTGTTGATCTTGCCTTACCTTAAAGCTGACTTGGTCATAATGGTGCGGTGTAGAGGTATTTTTGCCTCACTTTGTGATTTATCTAGATAAATACACTCGTAGAAACAAGGTACTATCTCTCTCTCGTCTGCCAGGATAGTGTTTACTTGCGTATCATAGTTCTTGGTTAGAAACCCTGCGCGATATGGCATCAAATCGAGCTCAGTGGCGATCTTGTTTCAGATTTCTAGTAGAATCAACTTCGTAACTTTCTTTTCTTAGTGGGGCAGAGTTAGCTGCGAGGTTTAGTGTGGTTAATACGTGATACAGTGAAACCCTCATGGAAGCTGTATTGTTGATCTTGCCTTACCTTAAGCTGACTTGGCCATAATGGTGCGGTGTAGAGGTATTTTTGCCTCACTTTGTGATTTATCTAGATAAATACACTCGTAGTAACAAGGTACTATCTCTCTCTCTCGTCTGTCAGGATAGTGTTTACTTGCGTATCATAGTTCTTGGTTAGAAACCCTGCGCGATAAGGCATCAAATCGAGCTCAGTGGCGATCTTGTTTCAGATTTCTAGTAGAATCAACTTCGTAACTTTCTTTTCTTAGTGGGGCAGAGTTAGCTGCGAGGTTTAGTTTGGTTAATACGTGATACAGTGAAACCCGCATGGAAGCTGTATTGCTGATGTTGCCTTACCTTAAAGCTGACCTTGTCCTAATGGTGCGGTGTAGAAGTGTTGTTTGTTTATGATTTATCTAGAAAACTATACTCGTAGTAACTAGGTACACACACACACACACACACACACACACACACACACACACACACACTCTCTCTCTCTCTCTCTCTCGTATATCTAAATACCAATTTGTGTGCTTTAATTAATATTTTTGTCGTCATTTATAAAAAAATTCTTGTTTTTTGCTTTGCTTCTTATGGTTGTATGGCATTAGTTACTTTTGGTTTTTGTGTGGCTGTGCATGATGATGATGATGATGATGATGATGATGAAGTAATTGTTCCGTTTACCGGCTTCCATCATCATCCACTTCGTTGGCGATTTCTCGTTATACCTGACTGTGTTCAAACCACAATTAAGCATTTATAACTGGTCCTCTTTAAGGTGGCATTTTAAAATATTTGCCATTTATTTAAAATTTACCGATGATCTATAAATCACCAAATTAGCCAACATAAAATCATTCCTAATTCTAATTTTTGTTAATTGCTCCAGTCGGCACTCTATGATACAACTCTACCATAAATGCAAAAATTATCAGCGTACCATAAAAAGCTAATACATAGATCAACTGTTCGATGTTTTTCATAAATGCATTCGTAACAGAACAACAAGTGGATTAGAGAATCGATTGAAGTAAATTTCAGTGTTTATGATATGAATAAATCTGTGGTGCAAAATTCAATGTTCTCCACAGGGAACTTAGCATAACTAATTATGGGAAGCGACGATTGCTCGATTCAGAACTGAAGACTATCCGCAGAAAATGAATCAGAATAGTGGATTCGGATAAACAAATTTAAGAACCATTTTATTACAATCTTTCAAATCTGCATCCTACATTACTGTTTACTTTATTTTGTCTATTAACATTTTGCTCTTATTTCGTTTGACACTTATTCAAAAGCATTTCATATCGATTTTCGTTTCCCCAAGCTATATTATTAAGATCTCTATATTTGTAAATAATTTCTGGTGTAGTTCTTTAAATTTTTAACTTATTACCTTCATTTAGAAAGTTACTTAGGCATATCTTTTTAAATGATTTCCCTTTGCTTTCTATCAATATTTCGGTAGATTTTTTTATTTCTTTGTTTTCTTACTACCTATTGTCTTAATCCTCGTTAATTAACAGTTTCAGGAAACTACTAAATAACGACTGAACAAGGATATTATTCCGCTAAAATCTCTCTGAGTTTACTAGTTCATCTTCATCTGAGTATAAAAATTCTTCACACACCTAGTTTCCATGGAAGTTTACATTACAAACAGACTAATTTCTCTAAAATCTTCTGTTACAACCTTAAAGTCCTATTTGAGATCGGCTTCTATTTTACTTTTATAAGTGACAATGCAGGTGAATGTGTTGTAGTATCATATTTCACCACATAGTCCAACAGTTATATATTGTTTGTTACGAAGATTTAATTATAATATATGCAATTGTGTATTAATTTTTGCGTACCTAGTAACAAATTAGATCAAATAGGACCAGCAGAATAAACCAAAGTCAGCATAAACGAATAGTACAATCTGATGTACATGTGCATTTCATGCTTATTGGCGACTCATTTGTAGGAGCCGGTACTACGCCATATGCCCGCTACATATTTGGTCAAGAAGTGTTGGAAAATTGCACGGTACTATCTCCTATAGGAATGTGTATTCAAACAGTAATGGAATTAATCTCATATAATTTCTTTGGCAATGTGACCTCATAGCCAACTACTTTTTATATAATTAAAGTTGCGATCTTGATATAAACATCTGACCCTTTATGTATATATATATATATATATATATATATATATATATATATATATATATATATATATATATATATATATATATACATTTGTCAGTATAAACTAAGTGTTGTATAGAGTTAAAAAGGCAATTCGTTATATATGTTATACACTGAGCCTGTAATGGGTCCCAAAAATATTGCTGACGCGCCGGTACATGTTACCAACATAATGGATTTAAGGATATGCTAAATTTCCACAAAATTTTGTATTTCAACTATTTCTGAACACCTGTTACTACTGAAAATCCATACATTCTGGCTTTGATCAATGTCATTTATCACATTTCTCGGTAATAATGACATCAATCAACTAAAAATATAATAATTAAATGATGTTTGTTGCGGAGAACTAATAAATATGCAATTATGTCCTAGGTGTTGCGTATCTAGTAACAAATTAGATCAAATATGTCCAGAAGGATAAACCAAAGACAGCGTGGACTAAAGGTATAATTTTATGTACACATGCGTTTCGTGTTTACTGGCGACTCATCAGTAGTAACCAGTTATGTATTCTATTCTTAAATTTAATTCTTTACAACACACATTAAGATAAACTATTGAGAGGGTTGGCTGAGCTATTTTTCGCAAATTAAATAGCACCAATATCGTATGTTAAATAGATTTCGAAAAAATCTAAGCAGAAAACGTAATATGTATGCATTTTTAGACGCACACTTTGCCATTATGTGCTTAGTTCTTACTAAATCTTTTTTTAAATTTTTAAGCTTCGGAGACAAAATTACACAGATAACAAATTTCGTTTAAATATTGTTCCCTGTCCTTTTTGTACTTAAAACTGCACAGAATACCACTTAGTTTTGAGTAAGTTATTAGTGCTTCATAGTTTTGTGAAATGTCACCTTTTATGACATTCTATCTTCGAAGTGAATTGAAACTTATAATTTATTTTTACTTTTTTAAATCATAAAAAAATCCAGTGCAGTCTGTTGTAGAAATCGTCGCGATTCACTGCATATCAGGCTGTCTTTTCTGCGCACGTCGGTTGTACTGTTCTAGGTGATTTAGGATACATTTATTATTGACTACAAACTCTTATGTTCTACCCTGTCTACCACGCGCGTCACGCTCTATGGTATAAAGTGATTCGGTGGATATTAAGCATGGAAGCGATATCCAATTTTTCCAACAGAAATTACCGCCTACGTAACTGACCAACAAGACATCAACCAGACAACGCAGCAAAGAATGCTCTGGACCACTTTTAAACTCAGAATACATTACTGCGCTATCCTTCAACTATGCCGTACCTAACATTGTATAGACAAGGGCCAAGGCACTCAAAACTCACGATGTCACGCTGTTGAATGCGATGGATGGAATTATTCAGAACCACATCACAGTATTGCTACATATATGAAGTTGTGTCTTAACTTCAAATATGAGCACTAGTTTTTTTAATACTGCGAAAGCTACGTCCACCTCGCCAGTTGCGCGTAGTTTACAATGCACCTGGATTATCATAATGTTTTGACAAGTCCAACAATTATGATACTCGTAACGATTATTTAACTGATGTATTTAGGCAATTTTAGCCTATAAATAGAAAAAAATTCACTTAAATACCGGCAAATGAGTCTAAACCCAACTCCTCCTCCTCTAAGAAAACAGTTTATGCTCATTCAGTTGATTCTGTTAACGAATTTCACCTAGTAATTAATAATAAAATAAAACTTTTATTATAACATCTTAACGATTGCATTAGATTTACATCATATTTCTTAAAATCCATTAAGAAAATGTTAGTTACTTTGAGTTCAGTGCGCCTAATCTTCTGTGTTACAATGTTGGAAAGAACTATGCTCCAGAAGGACCTGTCGCATTAATAAATACACATCCAAAAGAAGCTTTGGCTCCGAAAGTAGTTTAATATGATGCAATATGTAGTCCTGCGGCGTAAAAACCCCTTGGTTTAGGTAAATGCATACTTAACAAGAAACAGTATTTGAACTGTTTCTTTGAAATGTTTGAATCCTGGTTCAAGTATTGTCTGATTTTGAAAGATTTACTGTGCTAAGAATTGAGAGCTGCTAAGTCAGAATTGCTTTTCTCCAGGCCAAATGTTTTTCGAGTTGAATTTTCACATTGGATATGATTAGGGACCGTGTTTTAAAGAAACAAGTTCTTTACCAGTTATTTGTCTTGAAAATTAGTCTTTAAATGCCGACCAATTTGTATTTTGGACGCCGCATCTACGTGGCTTCTTTTTAATTTGAATAACTTTAAATAGAAATATTGAAATTATTTTAAGTATACGTATAAAATTATATTTGATTGGTCATCTTGTTTAATTTTTCGACTCTTAACATCCTGTTTATTACGGAATTAAATATTGTAGATGACCAACTCCTCGAGCCTCTAAGTAATTAATTAAATACAAGTTGCGATCTTGATATAAACACCTGTCATTATTATGTACATACATTTTTCAGCATAAACTAAACATTTTATAGTATAGAAAAGACGATTCATTCAGTAGACTGGTTTCGTATTTATTGGGAGCTCATCACATACTGTCCAGAACAGGGCTCGAACTTGGGCAAGTCAGTTTCGGAAATTGGTGCTCTAACCATTGAGCTACTCTGCCGAACATCATAAATAATTTTCAGTTATATACTAACTAATGACTCTTGGTAATACTTTCCTTCAGGTGAAGCCTATATAACATAACTTATGACTTAAAATTTCAATTAACTACCACAAATCTGCCACTATAGAACAGACACCACGCTACTTGGGGACGTGGTAATGAATTGAACACTGATATATTAAAATAATATTCGTTGCACGGGCGGTGATAACAATTATTTAAATCAAGTTTGCGATTGTGATTTAAACACCTGCTCACTATGTACATACATTTGTCAGTGTAAACTTAGAATTGTATAGTGTAGAAAAGGAAATTCATCCAGTAGATTGTTTTCGTCCTTATTTGGAACTTATCAAGAACTGGGCCGAATTTGTCGCTGAAAGGGCTCAAACCTGGACACGTCTGCTTTGAAATCTGTTGCTCGAACCACTGAGCCATCCTGGAGCCTTTCTTAATCTGCTAGGATACTGCATTGTATCTGTGTCATTTATGCATTTTAAAGTCATCGATCTTATCATCTAGCTGAGCTTCTGATTATTTTACATATAAGTAAAGCATTTAATCGCATAAATGAATATAAAAAAGCAGGTTATATATTTTAAAGTAGCGCTTTCGCACTATCTCATCAACTGATTTACTGAAGAATTAGAATTAATTTTGTTTAAATAACAAATAAATTCTACTTAGAAATGTCAGATTAACCATATATTAAAATCTTTGTCCAGCAAGATCAACAAGACGAAACAGCTTAGCAGATTCACATGGATCTTAGAAGGCCCCATGATAATGCTAGCGCACTAACACTTTTTTGTTTGAACAGTCTAGAACATTGTCTATTTATTTTAATAGTCTCTAAATAAGGAAGGAAACTCGCATACCTAGCATTACACAAGTTTGTAAAGCGTTTCATTGGCATGTCGCATTTTCCACAGCACAAAACATGTTTAGTAATGGACGTATGTGCAACACCAATTTTATTTTGCCCACACCGAGCTGGCATGTGTTCAAACAATCGTAAATTTAATTTTGCAAAGATCCGATTGATTCTAATTTCCATGTACGCATTGAATTCGTCTTCGTTGAGGCTGGGTGCTGATTCATACCTTTTCTCCAAAGTCTTCAACATCGTTCATGCTAACCACTGAAAATGAGGTACCACCTAATCTTCCTCATTTCCATTGGTTAGTATGAACGATGTTGAAGCCTTCGGAGATCGAATCAGCGCCCAGCCATAACGAAGACAAACTCAATGCCTACTTGGAATTGAGGATCAATCGGATCTTTGCGAAAGTGATAGTGCAAAGCGACAAACTACGATCGCAAATCGGGACATCCATCACTGTGACGCCCGCGCTTCGCAATCCTTCAAACAATATAGGTGTGAATTTAATTTTTCTCTGCGTCCGACTAAGCATGATTGCCCACAGGTACAACTTCAATTATAAATTAAAGTAGATTCAGATTGCAGTGGAATTTTGGCTTTCATACTTAATTGAAGAAATATGATGTCGGATGTAATTAGAACTAGTTCCACTGTAAAATATGTGAGCTCCAACACAATTATTACAATTAAGGTTGCGGTCTTGATATAAACACCTGACCCATTAATTACTTACATATGTCAGTATACACTAAGAATTGTATAGTGTAGAAAAGGCAATTCATCCAGTTGACCGGTTTCGTCCTTATCGGGAACTCATCATGTACTGGCCAGAATTTGCCGCGGACAGAACTCGAACCTGGGCACGTCTGCTTCGGAATCTGGTGCTCTAACCACTGAGCCATCCTGCCGCACACTACACTGCACACAATTTTCAGTTATATACTAACTAATGTAACTTGGTTAGTCTATTTTTCCTTTAGGTGGAGCTCATATGGCATTACTTATATAATAGCTCCAACACAGATCAAAATCTATTTTTTATGCGCGTCATTGCCTATTCACATTTGTATTGTGGGTGAATAAACATCGGTGTGGTATCAATTTTGAAATCATTCAAAACAGGATTTATATATCATCAAGTTTATGTTTATCTATATTCGTTAATGTAAGAGTATTACGTAGAGCATCCAATTAAATTTGAAAACAGTCAGGCGAGCAAATAAGCAATGCCTTATTGCACAATATCTTAACAAAGCCTTTTTCACGGCAATGGTCAATAGTAGTGAAAACTACTATTTCGCTGTCCATGTTTTCATAAGGATAATTGATCTGCACAATGTGCCACCAGTTATACGCTTGAGAAATACACAAAGAAAAACTCGAGTAAGATCCTCTTCGTGTTCAATCGTAAATCGAACATTCGGTTGCCATTTAATATATTTATTAAGCTGTTCTTCGGCATAAACATGACCATCGCAGACCAATAATATGCAATCAACGTAACGGTTATATAGTTCTCCTTCACTCTGCAGTTCCAATACTCACATAAATTTATCGGCCTGATCAGGACCAAAGCCGAACTCATCATTGGACAATATTTTTATCTATATAATTGACTACTGAAGATAAACTGAATATCTGAATAACACAAAAAGAATAATATTTGGATATGCGTTTCTTGCAATTTTAAATTTGGCACATGCTTTATGACATACAGGCATACAAAAAAACAAACGCCAACTCAATATTTTCCTGTGATTGTAAGTTAATAAACGATTATTCGACACATCAATATATTTTTAACATTCAACTTTTCTATATTTTCTACAGATTCAGGTAGGTGATATATCACCGGCTTCAATGTATTCGGCAACTATTTAGCTAATTCGTACATTGGCGTATTTGTCATTGAAAACATTGGCCGTAAATTTATACCATGTTTGCGCGTCATAAGTTAACCACAAAATCTAGGTCTTTATTATAACCGGATTCAAATGTTTGCGTTCGGAATGTGTTATCAGCCTGCCTTCCAATAAATGGGATAATTCTATCAAAACGCATGAATTATTTAAACCTTAAAATACTGCAAATTAATCGTTGATGTTAAAATCCAATTGCTTTGAGCAAAATTCTCCATTTAACATCGTTTTGCGTGTATATGTAACAGGTTGCATGGAAAAAAATTTTCAGTGACGAAGTAAAGTTGTTATGCTTCAATAAATGTAATTAATCATATCATTGTTTTTGCCTCATACAAATATGCACCTGATCAAAAAATGTATCTATTTTGTGCAGCATATCTTCTTTCTTACTAAATCTGTGTTGTGGATGACATGGAATTTTCCACAAATCCTCCTTTTAGCGGAAAAAAATTTGTCCAATTTCCGGTCTCTTCATCTATCAACAGCTTCTTAATGTTTATAAAAAACCAATACGGCAAGTAAGCAATCATTGCTTACGCGACTTGTGATAGTAGTTGTGGAAAACAAGTTTGCAGCCTTGATAAAAGCACCAATCTCATTGTACTTAACTGGGCGCAAAACAAAGCAAAACTTCTGTAAATCACACTTACTGACACGTTTTGTTCACCAATGGTCATCTTTAGAGCAAGACGAAAAACTGACTATGGCAGCTCTGCGTTTAGAGCAACATATTCTAAAGCGGACGTGCCAAGATTCGAGCCCTGTCCACGGAAAATTGTGGACAATACTTGAAGAGTTCCCAATAAGGGGAAACCGGTCTGCGGAATGAATTGCTATTTATAATTAATACGATTCATAGTTTTTACTGACAGAATGTATTTATATAATATCAAGATCGCAACCTAAATTTAAATATCGGTCATCACCGCCCGTGCAACCGATGTACGTTTAACTAAATAACTGATTGAATAGCGAGAACCAAACTACACTGTATATATATGGAAAGCAAAATAATATATGCTGCTCTCACCTCCAGTAATCTTACATAAATTTTACTTGGCTGGAAATCTTGGATGCACAATTTCTATACAGATAAGAAAATTAAAGTTTTGCGGCTATCACCAAGTATATATGTATAAGTTATATAATTAAAAAATCAACAATTGGGCGGTTGGTGATAGCAGTTTCTAATATCAAGTTTACGAGTTTGATGTGCTATTTTATGCGACGAGCTATGTACAGTATTATTGGTGTTTATATCATAATCACATTAACGATGTTTGCTAATTGGTTACATGTGAACATGACTGGTTTCAAAACGTTGAGTAACAGAACGTAGCCAACACCAATTTTCGTGGATAATAAATGTTCAATTTAATTGGATCACTGGCTCATACGCGCCATGCATCTGGACATGAGAGCTGTATGGATTTCTTTGAAATAAGTCTAGTGCTAACAATTCGTCCATGTCAGCAAGATATGCTACGCCAACAGGTTATGCGAGATTTGCACTCAGCTTTAAAAAAAATTACGAGATTTTTAAGTTGATCCACTGAGGTGTGGAATTATCTGCCAAATAAAAATTATTAACAAAATGATAAACAGGGCAAAAGACGATCTCAACTTTCTTTTCCAATCTGCGCAAAGCGAAGTAGGAAAAAATTTTAAACGCATTATATATCGAACAACAAGAGACCCCACAAAACGATCAAAATTCCACCAACGTAATATATTATTTAAATTAAATTTGCGAGCTTGATTTAGGCACCAATCCTATTATACATACACTTCTTTAAATCAAGTTTGCGAGCTTGAAGTAAACACCAATCCCATTGTATTTAACCAGTCGTCGAACAACATAACAAAGCTACCGCCAGCTGCAACGCACTGACGCGTTTCGACCTTCCATGATCATCATCAGATTGCGACGGCAAAGCGTGACTAGCGAGGATCAAACCGCATTGAATATAAGAAATCAGAATTTAGAGGTGCGGCTCTCACCTCTAGCAGTTTCGCATACATTGAACTTGAGCTCGGAAATGTCGGCTGCACAATTTCTATGCAGTCACGAACATTAACTGTTTGCAGCTTTCGCCACATATACATATATATAGGCAATACAATTTAACAATAATTGATTGCACGGGTGGTGGTAACATACACACACTTCTCAGTATAATCTTGGCATCTTATATATGTTAATAAAATGGGATTGGTGTTTATATCAAACTCGCAACCTTGATTTAGATAATTGTTATCATCGCTAACGTAATTACTGATCGTTTAATTACATATTATGTTCTTCAACTGGCAGTGAATGTGAATAGATACTAGGTGTAAACTTAACAAGCACAGCGAATCATATTTGTACAGACGTCACTAAATGGAACAATACAGAATAAAATAAACAAACATGCAAATGCATTCTAAAAGATATATTTGTTGTCTCAGTGCAAATGCAAATGCATTTTCACAAAAGAAACGTAAATTCATTCATTAAACAGATGGAGTGCGAATTCCGCATATGCACACAATTCACACAAAATTAACAAAAAGGTGCGCTACATCAATATAAAAATTAAATAAGCATAAATATTGAATTACTTGCCAACCCAAAAATATAATAATATGTAGATATGTCATGTAGAATACAATCTCAACACACTTCCACATGTGTGTTTGGATAACCATGTGTGATGAACGCGTAGTTTAAGGTTTGCGTAATTTAGCATATTGGAAATATGTTTCGTTTAATCAAGTTTACGAAATTGAAGTAAACAACAAGCCCATTGCATTTAACCGGTTGTCGAATAACATAGCAAAACTAACGACGGTAGTTTTGGCTATTATGTTCGATAACTGGGATTGGTGTTTACTTCAGGCGCGCAAACTTGATTTAAATAATTGTTACCACACGCCGCGCAATCAATGATTGTGTAGTTAGAAAATTTTTGTTTGATCAAGTTAAAAAAATCATAAATATATTTGCTTGCGCTGTTCTAATTAGCGCTTGTTTTTGGTCTAATAAAAGATATATTATTGCAAAAATAAATTTCTGTGTGCAAAAAATTTGGTAAATATTTCGCATCGCTTCTAATAATAAAGTTGTTTGCAAGAAACGAAACAATTATTCTTCGCGATATTGATATATTAAAGATCTCGGTGAACTTTTGAATATGCGATTATCTATCAGATATTTCATGATTGATTACACAGTTCTATCGTCACATTTGGAGTATCCACAGTTTTCTTCGTGAGTAGTAGATTTACAATATCACTTTCGCAAAGATCCGATTGATTCCCATTTCCAAGTACGCATCGAGTTCGTCTTTGTGGTGGCTGGTTTCCGATTCGTCCCTTTCCTCCGAAGGCTTCAGCATCATTCATATTAACGACTGGTTGTTTTTTTTGTTTAACAATAATTGATTGCGCGGCTGGCGATAGTTTTGTTATGTTGTTCAACGTCTGGTTAAATAAAATGTGATTGGTGTTAACTTCAAGCTCGCAAACTTGATTTAAAGAATAGTTTTTGTTGTTTATTTTTTTTCTTTAACTCAATTTTCGGGGTACCCGTTTCTAATAAAGTTAATTGGACCACGTCATTTCTTGATTTTGAAACTGTAGAACAGATTTTTTTATTCTGTCAGATAAATTTATTATCAAATTTCTCTTCCGAGAGTTAGAAAGTATGGTGGCAATGGATGTACTATCCAGTCCATGCCTGCTTCGGAAATAGTTTTCTTTTTAACCTCCCATTTTCCAGTCTCAATTGCAATACGCCAATAAAAGACTGCGCTGGACTAAGGGTTTTCACACTCGCTATTAAATTGAATGTGATGGCCCATGTTGTCAAACTATTTAAATATGCCACGTTTTTCGACATCTTTAGTTATGATCATGAAGGTGTCCTCAACATACCTCAGATATGTATGGCAATATTTATGAATAAGTGGTTCTAGTGCTTATGTTTCCAGATAGAATATGTAGGCGTCAACTTGTAGACTTCCTAACGGACTGCTCATAGTTACTCCATCAACTTGCGCGAACTATTGAACACTGAAGGTGAAGTGAACATCTTTAGTACACTTAATGAGGATAAATTTAGATGAACTGTGTTCATTGGTAATGATGGGTGGTTAGGTATCGGGGATGGCGCAGGAGAAATCGATGGTTTTATCAACAGGGATGCTTGTAAATAGATGGTTTACATCGCAAGAAATCATTGTTATTCTTTACATTGTACAAATTTACTTTATTTACAAACTCAAAAGTATCTTGATTAAAATTGTTCGACATTTCAACTTATACTGGTTGTAGAACTACTTATGGTTCTTCAGCCAGTTTTATTCATGGATTGTTGAATATTAACGTAATTGTAGCTAATGACGGCAATTATATCGTTCCGATTACTTTTGTGCACATTTGACATGCCGTACATTCTGGTCGCGTATGTTCCCACTGGTTTCGTCAGTTTAAGACGACGTGTGATGTTATCGATTTCATTAGAATTCATATCGTCGGTTCTTTGTTGAGCTGCTTCACAGTCATTTTTGATGGCACGCCATATTAAATCCTCGGTAAATTTCGATCTGCCTCTATTTACTTAGCATGGTTTGAAATTCTGCTCGGGATTATTGCTCATTTTCTTAATAAAATCATTTGTGTTCGTTAGGACGATACGTGAGCATTTGTCGGTCTTCACTTATCTAACAATGTTGTTGTGCTGCAATTATTTAAGTCCTTCTGTGAGCTCACTCTTTACAAAATTGAACGGTTTGTGTCTTACTTTAAAATGTTCATAGCCAACACGTAGATCAGCTATAAAAAGTGGACAAAATTAGTCTTCCTGTGAAGTTCCGAAGTTACGCCTTCTTATTGACACTCAAGTGTGGCTATAGATCTTATCTCTGTTGTCTGGTTATTTTCGTTTGGTAATATAGCAATTTTAGACCAAATGATAAGATACCTTTTAATTATTTGATAGGGTAAAACTCATATAGCTGAAAGTGAACGCGTTAGGTTTCCTTGAAAAGGTGTTGGATGTTTGCCCATTATCAAATGAAATTTAGTGTAGCTGCTTATTTTCTATAACAATTCATTAGCAGTACAAGTGGCTTCTGGGGATTTTATACCTATTCATTTTTTAAGAATTACTAATAATATATTCTTAACTCCCTACTGTAGCTTACAGCAACGGTTAAAGTGGACTTGGTTAGATGTATAAAAGTTGTGCACTTTTGAAACGATAACACATTTGTCTTTAACTTTGATAAAAAAAGACAATCTTTACTGTCAACTACAAATATAAATAATCAATTCGCATGAGAAATTTGTCTGTTAGAGACTAGATAATTCCCTGTATCTCTTGCTTCTCTATAATTTTTAAATTTTCATTATAAAAAATACAGAAATAGGTTAATTGAATACACGCAAAAAAAATAAAGTTTACTTCAAAAATTGCGTTTCATTTTCCATTATAAAGGTACTATGAGTTTAAAAGTAATATGTGGAATAAATCACTATGCTCCTCTGAAGATAACGCACACACACACACACACACACACACACACACATATATATATATATATATATATATATATATATATATATATATATGTGAATCAATCGAAAATTTAAAAAAAACGCCAATAAAATACATTTTTGCGTTATGCGTTTGTGATCAATAGGTTAATGACTAACAAGAACCAATAGCTGGCAGATTGATTTGCGTTGAAGTACTTCGAATTTGTAAATGGGCGCCGTTTACACAAAAAAAGAGAGGAAAGGGCGAATTTAAAAGGTGAGACTCTACTGAAGATTGAACACATTCACTGTATGGTATAGCATATTGTATGAAATTCAAAAAGGTGACAGCTCTATACTCTTAGACGATACTACTCAAGTTAAGTGAAATTTTCAGGTGGAAAACTTGTGTTTTTCACCGGAGGAAACCACGTTGCTATAGTTCTGAATTTTACGAATACAGTGCCATTCAGCATAAACAATTAACAAAGAATACGGGACCTACAGACTACGCTGAAATCCGGAATAAAATTACTATACTGACATATAGCGGGCTATTGTGATGTTGTATGGGTAAGAAACAAAACAAGTCACATAAAAAAACTCAGTTAGCCAATAGACGGCGTTTGTAAAATGATAACATCAAGACGTGTGTGAGATTGAGGATCAATAGGTCTTAGAAATTTGTAAACGACTTTAAATAGAAATGCAAAAACTGCAACTGTACGCCGAAAACAGTTTCTACAGACTTTAGGATAAGTTTAGTGGAGAATAATGATAGAATACGTTATAAATGAGTTGTTGTTTGATAACGTTTGTGGCAGAGAACTAATATATATGCAATCGTGTATTAGGTGTTGCGCACCTAGTAACACATTAGCTCAAATATAACTAGAAAGATAAACCAAAGACAGAATGAACGGAAAGCATTATCCCATGCACATTTCTTTCGTGATTACTGGCGACTCATCAGTCGGAGCCGGTATTACGCCCTTTACCCATTATATATTTTGGTGAGGAATGTGGTGAAAATAGGACGGTATAATCTCCTAGACGAATGTGTAAACCTATTTCTAAACAACTGTTACTCCAGCTGTTGTTTGTTAATTCAGTGTACTTATTTTAAGCCAGGCATTTAAAAATTAATTAAGAGTTGAATATAATTTTATTTATAAATGAAAAATTATTTAATAAGTTTGTATTAAAGTGTAATGTAATAAATGTCTAATTAGTTTCAACTCAGTTATCTATAAATAAAATACCAAACTTATTACCAAAATAATGATGATCAGTTGTATATATATATATATATATATATATATATATATATATATATATATATATATATATATATACATATATATATATATATACATATACATATATATACATATACATATATATATATGCATTGAGGTTTGACCCTCGCTAGTCAGCTTGCAGTTGTACTCCGATGATGATCATGGAAGCTCGAAACGCGTTAGTACGTATTACTGACAGTAGTTTCGCTATGTTGTTCGACGACTGGTTAAATGAAATGTGACTGGTGTTTATTTCTGGCTCGCAAACTTGCTACCTTCTTTTAACTTGTATATTGTAGACAATTCAATGTCCTTCGCTCTTTGGGAGGTCTACACTTTTGAACGATTTCTAATTGATTTTTCTTCAACACTAACAAGCAGACATAGATACAATCACTACAAGCATGTGATCTGAGTTAAATTCGTGGTTATTGCGCAATAAATTAGCAAAGAATGCAATGCATACCTCGTTTTATTAGAAATTAATACCTTTTGCGCACAAAGGAATGCAAATCACTTTTAGTAATACAAAGAAATGAGCTAGATATGCGTAAATTGTTTTACTGAAATTCATTCTTTAATAGGTCAAGCTAATAATTACTGTATATGTAGAAATTATGACTGAAAACCATTATTATAAAGGCATTGAATTTGACCATATAACATTGTATTAATCAGGTACATAAATAAAAAAAAGCCACTTGATTAGAGATAGGCGTAATACATACAACTCAAATATGAAAAAAAACAGGTTTGAAACGCAACGTATACACTAGGTTGTGGTTTAGGCCCTATAAGGCAATTCGTTGTTAGAAACGAGGAATAACAGAGATGAAAAGACATGACACACTGCTCAGTTTTCCATCGATCTAATCAAATGATTATCAGAATGATAAAGTTAACAGGACCGCAGCGCTAGGAACTAGAGGCATCATATAACGTGGACCAGAATTTCGCATTTCCTGTTATATGTTCAGTGAAGTGTATGATATTATTATCCAAAAATCAATAAAAACTTTGGATTCGGTCTTAATGGGATAAAGATAAGTTTCTGACCATGATAAGTAAATGAACACCCATTAGGTTTATAGAATTCATATTTCAAATTGCTTGCACTTAACATGAACATTCAACTGACCTGATTGGGCAACTTGTCTGAACCGAACAGGTCCCGCAGATAAACTTTGAAAGAAGCCACACTGTTTGTTTCTATATGGTCTTTGAATTAAAGTTTTCTCAGCCAAATACTCATGTGTTGTGATAATTCTTTAAATCAAGATTTCGAGATTAAAGTAAACACCAACTCCATTGTATTTAACCAGTCATCGAACAACATAACAAAGCTACCGCCAGCCACAACGCACTGACGCGTTTCGACCTTCCTTGATCATCATCAGAGTACGACGGCAAACTGACTAGTGAGGTTCAAACCGCATTGAATATATATGGAAAGCAAAATTAGATATGCGGCTCTCCCCTCTGATAGTCTGGTATACATTGTACGTGACTGGAAATATCGGCTGTACAATTCCAGTGACATTTCCAGTCACGTACAATGTATGCAAGACTACTAGATGTGAGAGCCGCATATCTAACTTTGCTTTCCATATATATATATATATATATATATATATATATATATATCTATATATATGCAATGCGGTTTGATCCTCGCTAATCAGTTTGCCGTCGTACTTTGATGATTATAATGGAAGGGCGAAACGCGTCAGTGCGTTGCGGCTGGGGGTAGTTTTGTTATGTTGTTCGACGACCGGTTAAATACTATGGGATTGGTGCTTAACTTAAGCTCGCAAACTTGGTTTAAAAAATTGTTAACACCACTCGCGCAATCAATTATTTTTTAATTATTTCAGTTTGTTTATTGTCATTTTATTCTTGTATGTAGAAAATACTTAATGTTAGATTATGAATGGTGCTCATTTTCGTACATTAGGTCATTTTCTTAGAACGGTCTGTTACGTTTGTTTACATTTGTGTTAACATTTCCAACGATTATTTATTATCGTAATGTGACCAACAATGAAAGGCTATTTGATTATAGAAGGGTTATATTTTCAATAAATGATAGATTTTGATATCATGTGAATTGTAATTATTAATGTGTTCATCGAGTAGACCAACTGACTGACTAATTGGCTGCGCAAAAAATTGGCGCCCAAATACTGGCTAATGTGCTGTGTTAGGTTTTGTGTACAAGATTGACGTCGAATGGTAAATAGACTCATGAACCCATCCTTTCCCATTCTATATATTTTCCGAAGTTATTGTGCTGTATTTTAATAATATTCCGCTTCGGTCAATGGATTAATTACGTGAAATCTATAAAAATTACTTGAATTATCATCCGCAGATATGACGTCCTTCGTCAAGAATGGCAATGCTAGATCTATACGTGCACTAATTGCATTTAAGTGCAACAAACGTTTGGCAGATAAAAGGCACCGTTTGGGTCAACTAATCGTCAAACAAATGATTTGCTGATGTCTACGTTTAATTTGATCGCGCAAGGTCGCTTTTATGAAGTCCACAACGTTTCAAGAATGAAATATTCTGCTCAACATGTGGTCATCTCGAATTCATGGCTATGTGTGCGCTAGAATTTTTGAATGAGGTCGTCACAAATCCATTTGCATATTACACGTCGAACACGCCCATCGTGAGGATGCTCCTCATCGCATCGTCTACACGGTTCCAGTTGCTCATTGCACCGCCAGCACCAAATCACACACAGATCTGCGCACAGAAAACCTGCATGTCGTTCACTGTCAGCTCCTCGTAATCCAGTGGTCAATCTAGCGGCGCATAAACCAACGTAAATTAGTATATGCCACGAGGTATTGCATGCGTACTTGCCGTGTTGGCACTCTGCGTGAATTTTCTCGACGGCCCAATAACGAAGATCAGAACCACACACGGAGGAGTAAAGAGGAAGTTCGGCCCATGCGTATTACTTCTGTCAGATATTTCTTGAAGGATTGCAGAGTGTGGGCGTTATTGCGAAACATGTAACGATTTGCGATCATCGGTTGTCGCTTTGCACTACCAGTTTTGCAAATATCCGTTTGAGTTCGTCTTCGTTGTGGCTGGAGGTTGATTTGACCTCCGAAGGCTTCAACATCGTTCATACTAACCACTGGAAATGAGGTACGATCTAATCTACGTTAAATGGCAACGTTTCGATGTGGAATTTCCCATACCATCATCAGGCCTCCAATCACACACACAGTACAATGCTCAAGCAAATGTGTCAATCTCGTTCCGAAACAGTTGTATTTACATTTCAGTTTTTGACTCACTACAGATTTTAAACAAATAATTGGTCTCAGTAACTAAACTCTATTTATGCATATGCATGGAGCACATGAAAACACTCACTCAACTATATATATATATATATATATATATATATATATATATATATATATATATATATATATATATATATATATATATATATATATATATAGTTAGTTCTTGTAGACAATTTATGTAGGTTACCTATAGTTTATCCTTAATATCTCTGAATATAGTCTGTGCGAAAACTGCTATTGTTTATTACCTTATTTATAGATTATAAAAACATATAAAATCAATAACAATATGTATTATATATATATATATCTATCATATCCATTTATATATTTGTGTACAATCTACTGAATAATGCTTTTGTGGAAGATAAGGATAGTAGGAAATATGAATTTATATAGTTCTAGGCCATTCTCAATCAGTTTCCAACAAATGGGGGCCCTTACTCTGGTTTATGATTAACTCCAGTTCATCCGCTTCCCGTTTTCTGACATCAGAAAAGGCTTCATTAAATATTTGGCCTATTGATTTTTCTACCAATGTTACATTCATTACAGCATTGCCCGATTTTATTTCAATCGACTCTCTAATTAGTCTAGTAAATCTGTCGCGATTGCATAACGCGATGCGTTTGCATCTATAACAGTCTATTTCATGACCTATTTTCCTGGAACGCCTAGCTAGTTCTGATCTTGGAATGTGTCTGTATTTGCAAGCCGTTTTGTGCCTCTCTACGAACCTTTATCGGGCACATGGTTTCCCGTATATACGTAAGCTTGCAATCTTTTCAAGTTATTGCATATACTCATGATGTATTGAGGAGTTCTATTTTTTTCTTTTTGGTTAAATAGTTTATTTTTTAAATTGTTTTGTCGGAGTGCCAGCTTCATTTATTCCAATGCTTCGTTTTGCGTAAGCGGGTAGTAGCTTTGCACGGACAGTTTCACAAATATCCGACTGATCACAATTTCCAATTTTGTGTTGTCTTTGATCGGGTTAAGTTTGTATTCGTCCCAATGGAAATGCCAGTAAACAAAGATGTGATAGAATCGCATTTCCATTGGGACGAATACAAACTCAACCCGATCACAGACAAAACAAAATTGGAAATTGTGATCAATCGGATATTTGTGAAACTGTCCGTGCAAAGCTACTACCCGCGTACGCAAAACGCGGCATTGGAATAAATAGTTTATTGTCTTTAAATTATTTTGATATTGTATTTAGCGGCTGTTATTCTTATTTTTCTGCTCAATTTATAATCAGGTAATACCATAATTTTGCGCTTTTCTCGTTCTGTTTCCTTCTCTACTTGGTTTATTATATTACCTTTAAACCGCAGCAACACCTTCATTAACCTCTCTATTATATTTGACGGAAAGTCGTTTATTTAGTATATTTTCTTTAATCTCATCAATTCCTTAACTTTAAATTTCAAATTCACTATTCTAAGTCTCCTTAACATCATGGATTTAAGAATAACTATTTTCATCCATATGGGTGTTTGAGAAGAAATTGAGTAGGATTCACGAGTATATTTTCTAAAAATATCGCTTTCCAATCTGGGTCATTTCGGCTTTAGTTTTACATGAAGAAAGGATAATTCATCATTATTCTCTTTTCATAATGTAAATTTTAATTCTCATAGCTGGTTGGCTAACTTTAGAAATTTATTTAACTCATTATCACCATGATTCCAAATTAGAAACATAGCGTTCAGGAATATCACATACAAGTTTGGCTTGAGAGGCGAATTTTAAAGCAAGCTTTTGTTCAAAATAGCACATAAAAACATTAACGACCGGGTACTGATATTTAAAGTACCGCATGTGTAATTTCGCGATTAATATAGATCTTATTTCGGTCCTATCTCTAATCAGTACAACTTTTCGTTTAGTCAGTTTATTAATGGATAGTTTTGCACACTGTAAACAAATCTCATGCTTAAGTGTATTTCCTATTGTATTTAACAAGAAAGAAAGTGTAAACTTAGAACATCTCGCTATAACATTAAATTTAAAACATTTATTAATGAACGAGGTGTTTCCCAATAATTCATAAGAGTGACGACTGTGGCATCATATTTCTCTGCCAGATATTTTTGAATTATTGCGGAGTGCGGGCGTCTACCCCTCCCATTAACGCACACTAGATGAGATTACGCATACCGGGATTTTGAAATTGCTGCAGTTGTACTGAGGTAAGAGTTGGTCTGTCATTTATATATATGTATGTATATAGGGAGAGCGTGTTGTTTAGTGGGAATTTTCATGTGCTCCATGCATATGCATATATAGAGTTTAGTTTTTGAGACTAATTCCTTGTTTAAAACTAGTGAGTGAAAAGTTAAAATTTAAAAGGAACTGTTTAGGAATGAGATTACCGCATGTGCATATATCTTCTATTGTGATAATTATAATGTGTGTGTGTGTGTGTGTGTGTGTGTGTGATGGGAGGCCTAATGATGATATGGAAAGTTCCATATTGAAACGTTGCCAATCAAAGAAGATAAGATTGTACCTCATTTCCAGTGGTTAGTATGAGCGATGTTGAAACCTTCAAAGGTCGAATCAGCACCCAGCCACCACGAAGACGAACTCAATGCGTACTTGGAAATGGGGATCAATCGGATCATTGCAAAACTGATAGTGTATTACTGCTGTCACTTAAAAAACTGCGTCGTTAATTTTTTCCGATCCGTTCTCGCGGACAGCGTTTGTGATAAATACTGGTGCTGCAATATCCTCAGTAAAATTCAAGTCTAATGTCGCCAATGGCAAGTCAAGCACAATATTCGGCTTGGCACATCTCAGTTTCATTAGGTCTACGTCGTTTATTCTCATGAATGTTTACGGATGCAGACGTGCCATATTGTATACGAGGTCAGGAGTTCATGTAGCCCAAGATATCTTGCTAGATTCAGTCACGAATTTAATTTTACATACCTTTGTAAGCAATGATGATCGACTAATTCATTCACTCAAGAGCAATGACTTTTTTGAATCAGCTCATCCAGGAGTAGGTGAATTCCACAATATTTTCCCAAAGATTACAAGCAAGTACCAGATTTCATCAGTACAACTAGACTGACTACGCGGCATAATATTGCAACTCCAGCGTGTCCTAAACAATCTGCGTTCGCAACCCACTATAAAAACCATCTGCCGGTTCATATCTCCAAAGCCATGGATATATGTAAGCAAATATATGTACGAGTGGAAGCGTTATAATCCACCCCGAAGCCAAATTACACCGTGCCTCTCCAGATAATCAAGCGAGTTCTCAAAAAAAATTTTATCGACTAAAACCGAAATCAAAAACAAGTTTCCATTGATCGATTGAAGCCTGAATTTGAGTTCAGTTTCGGATCCTAAATTATATCAGGAAAAAAAGAGAACGATCAAGAATATGCGTCATCACCATGTCTATAATCAACAAGTACTTCAAAGCCTAAAGAACCAAATTGCATGACGGAAACTACATTAGAGCACACTCAAGACATCAAATAAACTCTGCTCACGAGCTTGATTTAAATATGACGTAAATGACGATAATTTTTGCGGTGGGTGCTGTAGCATAGCTATGTTCAGATTAATTTTATTTTTATATGTACTGAATACTAATTTCAGTTTACCAATCATTTTATTATTATTTGTACAGAACAAAGATTTCAATTTAAAAGTAATTTTATTCTTATTTGTACAGTACACTATTTTCAGTGTTCCAGTATTTTATCTAGCATAACTGATGTTTAAAATCATTTTATTATTGTATGTACAGATTACTATTTACAGTTTAATGATGTTCGTAATGTTAGAATATGAGTACTGATTATTTTCGTACATTAAGTCATTTTTCTAAAACGGTTTTTTCATTTGTTTAAATTATTCTTAACAGTATTAACAATTGCTTATTTTCGTAAAATGTGATCAAAATTTAAATGTACATTTGATTATAAAATGATTATATTTTCAATAGATGATGCATTGTGTTATCATGGGAATTGGCTTTCTTACTGTGTTCATCTAGGAAAACATATAGTATAAATTCTAAAGTCAAACAAGATATATATATATATATATATATATAAAACATGGAGAGAGTGTTAAAACAAGGAAACTAATCAATTGTGTAAGTGTCACCTCCAGTTCAAGCTCAATGTAAATAAGAATATCAGTTTCAATGTCAGAGCACGTAAGCTTATCTTCTGCCTTCTTAGATGTTATTAAAGGAGAACTAATGGTAAATTAAACAGAATACCCTACCATAAACCAACTTGGTCTGCACCGTATTTGCATTACAGCAGTTTTGTGCCGTTTCAATATAAAATATCAACAGTTCGTGTCAGCTTTTCAAGAACTGACAGGTTGGTTAGCCAACATTCAAAAGAAAACGAATATAACATAACAATTAACGAGTTAATGTCTAATGGCTATCTAATTGAATCAATTATTAAACAGGAAATTAAACTGAAACAGATGTATTACGAACCAGAAACGAAAAGTTTACCTGAACATCCCTTTTAAAGGGAATGCAGTTTTCCGAATGGCATACAAGAAAGTTGAAGTGACATTAACACGCATATTTAATGCAACTAAACCACGGGTGTTATTTAAAGTAACACACTTTCCGTTACCAACAATCAAAGAGAAACAGCCGTTAATGTCGACATAAAATATTTTTTTACCAATATGCATGCGCAAGTTGTCGATCAAATTACGTAGGCCGAACGACCAGACAGTTAATTACTCGAATGAGAAAACATTGTAACTTAAACGCCTGTTTTAAATAAAATGGTGAATACACGTCTGCAATTGCACAAAACATCGTTAAAACATCACACGTATGTTCTCCAGACGTAGCATTCAAAGTAATTACTAAATGCAATAACAAAAGTAAGCTAGAGACATACGAAGCCTTATGGATAAACAAATTGCAGTCGGCTTTATGCAAGCAGAAGAAGCATGTTCAGGCATTGAGCTTGAACTGGATGTGACGCACGCAATTGATTGGTTTCCGTTTTTCACACTCTCCATTTATACACACACAAATATATATATATATATATATATATATATATATATATATATCCTATTCCCAAAAATGGCACTTCCTCGATCTCATCATTTAAAGATCTCCGCCCCATTACTATCGTACCTTCTTTCACCAAAATCTTCGACCGGATCTTATACAACCTAATCTACCCTTTCATTAAGTCTCATGTTAACTTCCACCTCCTTGATGATCAACATGGATTTCTGAACGGCCGCTCATCTTCCACCAACTTAGTTAGTGTTCTCGATCACTGCTACTCTTCTTTCTCTAAAGGGCTTCAGTGCACTCTCCTCTTCCTAGATATATCCAAGGCTTTTGACTCGCTGTCATTTTCAGCAATCGAATCTGCCTTAATGAGAAGCGGTATCTGCGGCAACGTTCTCAATCTTATCAGTTATTATCTTCGAAACTGATATGCGACAGTAAAAGTTGGCAGTAGTCACTCGAGGCCAACCCATGTCCGATCCGGTGTTCCCCAGGGCTCCGTACTTGGTCCCATTCTCTTCAACCTTACACTTGCACACATACAGGTTGAAGACAATCTTTTCAAGCTGTTCAAATATGCGGATGACATGGCTGTCGTATTCAGCAACCCCACAACATCCAACCCTTCCTCACCCCTTATGTCGGAGCTCCTATCTTCGCTCCACTTGCAACTCAGCAGAATCGGTCTCAAACTAAATCCAACCAAAACTCGCTTAATTAGACTCTCGTCTGATCCATTCTGCTCTATCCCGGTTGCCAACTACCCCCTCGACATAGAAATAATAGATTCAGCTAAACATCTCGGCATCCATTTCTCTAAGTCCTTAGACTTCTCCCCACACCTTACACACACTACTTCCAAACTCTTCAAATGGGCCCGTCTGATCTGTTTAAAGACTAACAACCCCACTCTCCAACTCACATTATTCAAGGTCTACGTTCTGCCCCTCATTTCTTACGCCAACGAATTCTACTGTCCTCTCACCCTCGCCTCCTCGTATACTATTGAACAGGTATCCTCCAGATTTCTTAAGCGAGTCTTCCCGAAATGCCAAAATTATAGGGAACGCCTACTTCTGGCTAACCTTCTTCCGCTTTGGTTCACACGTCACCTTCGAGTCATTTCTTTTATCCATAAGATCTCAACTTCCCAACCACTCTCCAATTTTGCCCACCCAAGTCACCACTACGCCACACGTTCTAGTAACTCTTCTATCCAAGCTAACCATACCCCCACCATATTTAAAAAAGTATATCTCTTCTCCAAAGCCACTAATGTTTTCAACGCTCTTCCCACAGATATAAAGCTCCTATCCCAGCACGAATTCAAAAAGGCAGCCCATCAGTACTTCTTCAACAAATTTCTCTGCGACACCACCGATTGGAAACGAAACTGGTTCCTTCTCAATCCATAACATTCACCTCTCCCCAGGCTATTCTCTTTAACTTCTCTAATCTTCCACTTTACCTCCTTGGTCTTCATCCCTTCTTCTTGACTCACTGATACCTCTTCTCAACCCATTCGCGACCCCATCATATCCACGTAGTGGATACCTTACTATGTTTTCCTCATCCAATTCTTTTCTTTCTTGTTTCAGCGGAGGACCGATAACCCAACAGGACATCGACTTTCCCTGGCCTTCCTTCAATCACAACCTCGCTCTACGGATGCCTGCGACCCGTGCAAGAAGCTCGTCTTCAATCCGGCTGATTCCATCCATGTCCTGGCTATGCTCCATCAACTGAATCTCCACGACAATGGACTCCATCGACCGATGTCTTCCTACGATCCGCCATCTTTATTATCTTTATTTTCGAACTCACTTTTACCTAGAAGCTCTGACAATTCATGGACTTTCTCCAATTGATCTTGTCTAGTCAAATGGAATTTTGTTCTTATTTATTTTTCACCAGATTGAACTATCTTGACGTTTTTATAACATTTCCCTTCCCAAACCCCCTGCCATCAAATACTTTGCTAGTCACAATTCCACTCACCTCCACATATCCTACCCTTGATTTGTTATCTCAATGGTCGGGCCAGTTGGCCTTTGATGCCAAATAAATGTATTATTATTATTATTATTATATATATATATTCTACAAAATTTTGAAGATATTTTAAAGTCAAAGTTAACTGGTCTTAATAGCAAATATTCGAATTAACTTTGATTTAAGATACGTTTCACTATACACAATGCAGGTATTACTTTATGTGGCATTCTGGGCTCCCGTAGAAGTAATCATTGGGTCCCTTTAAAATCTATGGAGAATCTCGCAACTGGGCTTCAATTCCATGCTAAATCGTCTTAAAATAAAACTCGTCGGGTTTTAGAAGACAACTTATGCGCATTCTAAATTTTAATCTTGATTTCTCTGTAACTAGAAAGGCCGAAAAAATGGAAGAAGCGTTCGCATCATGTCTGTTCAAACTAATTCTTGCTAAAGCCTTGAGTAAATTTGAATTTAACGAAACTATAAATGATGGTAACAAGCATCAAATAATCGACCAGTGTTTATTTGATGGATGAATTGAACACTACAAGAATAAATTTTTTTGCACATTCGTTAGTCCCGCCTCCAAAAGGTGTCTGAATCAAAAGAGTATAAATTTAATTTTTAACAACCATCAGAGTCAGAAATAAAACACGCGATTCTAGCGCTTAAACATTGCAAAGCTGCCAGCTCCAATGGTTAGCATCCGAGCTATCTGAAGGATGGAGGCGTCAGAATTTCCTGGAGCGTTGACTAACTTTATCGTACTTAGAGTGAGTCGACTATAATTCTTATCTTCAATAGAGACAATCGTAATTCGTGTGCTAACCATCGTGGTATAGGCTTGACTTCAGTCGATTAACTTATACCATCTTAGCGCTTGGAGTGAAGCACATGCTAGGTTATAACTAACCTGATTCCGATCAGTACGAGATTGTATAAATAATATTTTCACCTTTGGACAAGTTCTTAAACAGCGACATATATATCACCGTCCCACAATACCCAGTCTTTCTAGACTTCAATTGTGAAGATCTGGACGTAGTTAACAGATTTACTTTTCTAGGAAGCTGTATCAGTAAATCAGGTAATATGACTGTGAGATGAGTATGAAAATCGCGAAAGCCAGAGTAACCTTATCCAACTTTCTCCATCTATGTGGAATCGTGAGCATTTCCCTCTGCCTTAAAGACAGTGTTTACAATGCATCTGTTCATGCAGTTTCATTATACGCCAGTAAGAATTGGTCCCTTGAAGTTGATAATTTTAGACGATTACAGGTATTCGACGACCGATGCCTGAGAAATACATCACATATAGATTACCAAAAACGAATAAACAACGCAGACATCCATGGACGCATTTTTGGATCTGTCAACAAATGCTCGTCATTAGACAAAAAAATAAGGGTCCATCAAATGCGTTGGCTTGGTCACATTTAGCGTTTGCCCTCAGTTCGATTTCTCAGTGGAGCGATGTTATCTCACCCCATGCCAGATTGGCGTAAGAAACAAGGTTGGCTTATAATGGATTATAATGGTAGGATTTTTATATTTTTTACGTTGTCAGTATAAATTAAATATTGCATAAGGTGGTTAAGGCAAACCATCCATTACCGGTTGCGCCCTTATTGCGAACTCGTCAATTACTTTCCCGAATATACCAAGGACGGGACTTGAACCAGGATAGATTGGTTTTGGTGTCTACGACTTTAATAAATGTGCCACAGATGTCGCATAATACACGCGATTTAAAATCATATAACAAATTATGTTTTTCTTTAGCCTTGCCTCAGGTAGAATTAATTTTGAATCTGTTAAAATTTGAAGTGATAGCTAGCCATTCTCCAGCAGTCTTCGTGCAACAGACACCATAGCGCTTGGATTAGATACATTGCATTTAAGTCTAAAAGTATGAGCTTGGTTATATATGTATGCTTCCAGTATAAACCAAACATTGCATCAGCTAGCAATGAACACATATTGTACTTAGTGAAAACTCGTCAAGTAATGTCCAGAATTTGCTGCAGAATGGACTCAAATGAAAGCGCATTTATTTCTGGGTAACACTGGGCTAACCCTGCCGCATTCTACATACATTTTAATGTCGTGTGCCGACTTATATTTTGTTTAAACTTTATTGATTATAGAAACTGTTTCGAGTCTCCAAAAACCTGAATTTGTAACTAGCCTATCTCGAGCCGTTTCTATACGAAAAACACCACGTCACTTTGCGATATTACATTGATTAGAAATCCAAAGGCAGGAATTTCTTATTATATATTATATTATTATTATTATATATAATTTTGTCATGAATCAGACAACAAGGCCGATTCATCAATTATACCGTTTTGCCCAGAATTTTCCGAAAACGAGCCGATCCAGGGCATATGTGTTTCGAGATGTGATATTTTATCAACTACACCAGCTAGATGGCGCATACTTCATGTAATTTAATGGCGTATACCGTCTTCTATTTTTTGTTAGCTTTTACTGAACGTGGAGCCTATTTGGAATCTCTTAAGAAGTGAAATTATAACAAATCACTTTGAGAAATTACATTTAAGTGAAATCTAAATACATGAATCTAAATATATATATATATATATATATATATATATATATATATATATATATATATATATATATATATGTATAACTCGTGCCGCATATATAAATCATATACCAACTTATATTTTTGGTTAGCGTTTACATTAATTTTGGCCTATTGGATATACCTTAAAACTTGAAATTCAAAGTGTCCTACCTCGATTTGACATTAGAGTACATATACTATGAAACTTCGTTAAGGTATATTAAATTAAAATCTAATGGAACAATTTTGATTACATATATGTTTTCAGTGTAAAATAAACATTCAACCAGGTATCAAATCGAATTGATCCAGTAGACACTTTAGATCTTTTTTCGAACCTCGTCAACTATAATCCAGATTTTACCGCGGGCAGGACTTCAATGCTTTGGGGTTCGTGACACAATGAACTACGCTATGCGTGTCACATATTGCAGGCCATTTAAAGTTGCTTACCATCTGAAGTGTTCAATTAGACTTTACTTCAGGTAGAACCTATTTGGAATCATTTAAGAGCTGAAATTCAATCAAGCCTCCTCCGACATATCATTGTAAAAACAACACCATAAAACTTTGGGATGTATATTGAACTAGAGTCAGATGGCATAATTCTGATCATATATATGCCGTGAATGAAAATTAAACATATAATATGGTAGCATAGGCATTTCTTCCTGTAGACCAATTTCGTTCGCATTCGGAACTCGTCAAGCACTTTGCAGAATTTGTCGGGTGCGGGACTCGAATCGGAGCATATTCGCTTCGTAGTCGGGGACTGTGCCAAATGCGCCACATGCAATTTTATGTCACGTGAGATTTTATGTCTTGGTTTATCTTTCACATTATGTGGAGTCTATTCGCAATCTCTTAAGCCATGAAGTTAAAACTAGCCACTCCCGAACTCTCATTATGCAGCATACAAAATGCCACTTGCAAAAGTTTTATTGGATAAAACTCAATTGACGCGATTTTGGTTATAGATTTGTTGTCAGAATAAGTTTAAGATTGCATCAGGTTGCATCGGCAATTCGTGCAGTAGATCGGTTTATTTCTTATTGGTAACTCTTCAAGTACTGCCCAAAAATTTTGCGTGAAGTCGTCTCGAACCTGGGCAAGCTAGCTTCAGAGTTTGTTACTATCCAATAAGCCATTCAGCTGCACACCACACATAATTTCCTATTATATAATATCTCAAGTTTTTAGATAACTTTTCCTTTAGATGGAGACGATATGGTATACTTTAGAACGAACATTCCAAGTAGGCACCCCCAGACTGTTTTTATAAAATGGGTAGCACGCTATCTGGGGAGTCGGTATTGAGTTAAATATTTATATATGTAAACAATCATTGATTCCGTGGGTGGTTAGAAAAATTATTTAAAATAATGCTGCAACCTTGATATGTACACCAGTCCCATTATATGCACATTTTAAGGATAAATTAAGCATTGTACAGGATAGACAAGGCAATTCAACCAATAGACAGGTTTCGTCCTTGTAGCGAACTCTTTGAGTATTGTTCATAAATTTGCTACGGACGGGGCTCGAACCTGGACAAGTTCGCTTTGGAGTCTTTAACTGTGTCACTAGGTTGCATATTCAACACACATTTCAATTATATATTAAATTTTATTTTTCTTCAATCGTAACTTCAAGCGGAGCCTATGTGGCATCATTTTAAAGCTAAAAATATACAATGTCACACCCAATTTGTCATTATGTGACAGATAGCACGCTGCGTGGGAAAGTGGTATTGAATTGAAGATTGATTTAATTAAGCAAAAACATAACTTGGTATATAACTGAAAAATAGTCACAAAAATTGAGGCAATCAAATCAATGATCGAGCTCCGTCGATAGCAAATTTCCGAATAGTATTTGCAGACAGCAAACTAACTATGGAAAGCCGAAGTAGATATTTCGGCTCTCATCTCTAGTAGTCTTTCATTGGTGCTTACATTGAGCTCACAAACTTGATTTAAAGAATAGTTCCCACCACCCGCGCAATCAATGATTGTTTAATTGTATTACCTATATATATTACGATATCTGCAAAATGTTAACATTCGTGAATAGAAATTTTGCAGCCGATATTTTTAGTCACGTACAATGTATACGAGACTACTAGAAGTGAGAGTCGCATATCTTTGAGCTCACAAACTTGATTTAAAGAATTGTTGTCACCACCCGCGCAATCAATTCTTGGTTAATTGTATTACCTATATATTTATTTGTGGCGAAAGCTGCAATCAGTTAAAGTTCATGACCGCATAGAAATTGTGCAGCCAACATTTCCAGTCAAGTACAATGTATGCGAGACTGATAGAGGTGAGAGCCGCATATCTAATTTTGCTTTCCATACATATGCATTGCGGTTTGATCTTCGCTAGTCAGTTTGCCGTCGTACTCTGATGATGATCATGGAAGGTCGAAACGCGTCAGTGCGTGCGACTGGCGGTAGTTTTGCAATGTTGTTCGACGACTGGTTAAATAAAATGGGATTGGTGTTTACTTCAAGCACGCAAACTTGATTTAAAGAATTGTTACCACCACCCGCGCAATCAATGATATTTTAATAGTTTTTGAAGAGTTCCCTTTAAGGAAGAAAGCATTCTACTGCATGAACTGTCTTTGCAACATTATACAACGTTTGGTTTATTCTGAAAATTTTATCGTTAACAAGATTGGTGTTTATATCAAGAACTTTTCTACGATTTAAATAACTGTTATAATTATCGGCGCATTCAATGTTTGTTTAAATATATAATTCTTCAATTTAGTACTTTTCTAGGTAGTGTGGCGTCCGTCCTTTTATAACAGTTTTAGAGTGGCTAGTTGGAAATTTGGGTCTAAAGGTATACCTCAAATGCTTCACTGAATTGAAAGATTAGCCAGAAACACAAATTTGTACGTAAGTGACAATTGTGCGTAATCTGTGGCAGAGTAGCTATGTGTAAATTAACAGACTTCAAATAAAACGCGCCAAGGTTCGAACCCCGTCCATGGAAAATTTCTGGACAGTACTTGAAGAGCCCCCAATAAGAACAAAACCAGTCTACCAAATGTATTCTTATATAATTATTCGAGCATTGGTTGCACGGGTGTTGATAAAAATTATTTTAATCAAGTTTGTGGTTTTCATATAAACACCAGCCTCTTTATATACAAACACCTGCCAGTATAAGCATATTATAATGTAGAACATCAACATATTTCGAAGCATAAAATTCTGGAAAGTACACGGAAAGTTCCCAATAAGGACGAAACTGGTCCACTGGATGAATTGTCTTTTCTACACTCTACAATACTTAGTTTATTCTGAAAGATGTGTTTATATAATGGAACCGGAGTTTTTATAAAGATCTCGATCTTGATTTGAATACTAGATGAATTTATTGTGCTACTTTATATCGTGTGTAGTTTATACTGACATATATATATATATATATATATAATATATATATTATATATATATGATATATAGTGCAGTATAATCTTAATTCTGCATCAGGTAGTAAACACAGTTCATCCAGTAGAACGGCATCGTCTTTATTGGTATCTCGTCAAGTTCTGCGCAAAATTTACCGCGGACTGGACTCGAATCAAAAAACATTTGATTTCGAATACGAGACTCATATGCAAAGATATGTTTTTGGTTGACCTTTACTTTGTATGGAGGCAAATTTGTATCTCTTAAAACCTGAAGTTCGAACTGGCCACTGCTGATCTGCGTTATGCAACAGACGCCACATCACAGAAGAAGAAAATCTTAATGCCAGTATAAATTTTTTTTAAATTGCCTCACATAGCAAAGGCATTTCATACAGTAGTCTGATTTTCGTCTTACTCTTATTTCATCAAGTACCGTACAGAATTTACCACAAACCGGCCTCGAACGAGGGAACACGGGCTTTTGAGTCTATGACACTATCCATTACGCCACAGGTGCCGAATAGTACACGCGGAATAATGGCATATTAAAGTTTATGCCTTTAGTTATTCTTTACATCTGGTTGAGCCGATTTTTAATATCTTAAATCTAGATTTCAAACTAGGCACTCCCGATCTGTAATTATACAACTGGAGAAGTAATATTGCATTTATTCAGATGACAGAATTATTGAATTTTATATGTTAGCAGTATAAACTAAAAAGAAATTCATTAATTAAACCAGTTTTTTCGTCATTCGGAACAAGTCAAATACTGTGCAGAATTTTCCGCGTGCAAGATTAAACAGGTAACATTACGATTTTGGATATCCTTTACTTCAGGAGGAGCCTAAATTTAATCCTTAAAATCAGAATTTAAAACTCGGCACCACGATCTACCATTAAACAACAGAAATCGTGCCACTTAGTGAGCTCATATTGAATTTAATTATTAAGGCCGGATTTTTGTGCTACATTTAATTAAGTATAAGCAGAACGTTGCATCAGGTAGCAAAGGCAGTAGACCGATTTCGACTTTAGTGGATGACTTAAATTATTTTCAAGAATTTTCTGCGAAAGCAACACAAACCAGGTCACATTTGCTTCGGAGTTCGAGGTGCTATACATTGTGCAAACCATTTGTCATAATATACGCAATTTAAAATCATGTATCAACATTTTTCTTGGTTAAACTTTACTAAAGGTAGAACGTACCTGAAATATCTTCAAAATCAAAGTTTTAAAGAGCCAATCCTGATCCGTCATTATAAACAGACACAATGACACTCAGAGAAGTTATATTAAGATGAAGTCTAATGACAGGATTTTATTTATGTGTATGTTGTTAGCATGAACTAAGCATTGCATCAGGTAGCGAAGGCCGTTCATGAATCGGGTCGCTTCTGTCCTAATTAGAAATTCGTCGATTACTTTTTAGAATATTTCATGGACGAGAATCAAACCAGAGAACTATTTGTTTGAGGTCTGAGCATTTATCCACCGCGCCAACCATGCTACTTGTCACATTAACATAAAGTTGTATAATAAAATGTGTATTTTCATTGGCTTTTACTTGAGATGGAGAATACATAAAAATGTTTATGCCCTAAAAGTTAACTAGCCACGTCATATCTGTCATTATGCAACAGACATAATACCACTTGGGTAATTTAAATTTAATTAAAGTCAAACGGCAGAATTTGTGCTATATATATTTCGTCAGTACAAACTGAAAATGCCATCGGGTGGCAAAGGCAATTCATCCAGTACACTAGTGTCGGCTATCCAGAACTGTCCGGAAGTTGCCGCGGTCAGGACATGAGCCAGTGCACATTTTCTGTAGTATCTGGGACTCTAATCATTATGCGACTCGAGCTACATAATACACGCAAGTTTAAGTAATCTACAAACCTATTCTTTTTATTGGCCTTTGAGAAATTTGAAGGCCTGAAGTTCTTATAAAACACCACCGATCTGTCATGATAAACGAACACAAGTACACGTTGGGAAGTTATGTTGAATTAAAGCCTTATTAATTGATTTAGACTATATATATATATATATATATATATATATATCATCGGTATAAACTAAAATTGCTTTAAATAGCAAATGAAATTCTCCCAAAAGACCAATTTCGCTCTTGTATAGAACTAGTCAAGTGTTGTAAAGAAATTCCAGCAGACGGGTTACGAACTTGGGAGCATTGATGTCAAACTGTTGTAATATTTCCAGTGCTACCCTCGTCCGGCATAATTCACGCAGTTCAAGGTCATATACCGAATTTTATTTGGTTGGCCTTTAAATCAGGTGTGGCCTATATTGAATCTCTCTAGGCCTGAAGTCTTACTAACCACCCAAAATCTGTCATTATAAAGCATAAACGAACATATTTGGTAATTTATAATTGATTAAATCCTAATTGCAGGATTTAGGTTGGATATGTTCTCAGAATAAACTAAACATTGCGTCTAGTTAGAAAGGTGATTCATCATTTTGGTTAGGTTTGTCGCAATTGGAATTTGTCAAGTAATATCCAGAATTTGCCGCGGACATGATCTGAACCGGGGCACATATGCTTCTTTATCTAGGACTCTGTTCGCTGCGCAGCATGTGCCTTAAATTACACACTATTTATAATAATGTACAACGTGTGGTTTTGGCTCAAGTGGGTCTATTTCGAAAGATTGTGTTATCTTAGAGAACTCGTTAAGTACTGTCAAGAATTTGCAGAGGAGGAAATAGAACCGGGGCATATTTACTTAAGAGTCAAAATTCTATTAAGTGTGCCAACCGAGCGGTATATTACACGCAATATAATGTTATATAATAACATGTGTTTTCAATTAGCTTTTACTAAAGCAGAAACTAACAAGAAATCAATTAAGAATGAAATTTGTAGCTGGCCATCATCGATCTGTCACTACAAACAGACACCATGTAACATGAAAAATTTAAGTTGGATTGAAGTCAAAAGACAGGATTCTAGTTATATATATGTCGTTGGTATAAAATAAAATAAATTTATTTAGTAAACCGGTTTTGTCCTAAATGGGAATGTTTCAAGTACATATCAGAAAAAATTCCATGGACAGGAACGAAATCAAGAAACAATTGCTTTTGAGACTGGGACCGTAGCTACTGCGCCACTCATGTGGCATAATACACGCAATTTAAATTATATACCGACAAAAGTTTTTTTGTTAGACTTTACTTCAGTAGGAGCCTATTTGGACCTGAAGTTCCAACTAGCCAACCCCGATCTGTCATTATACAAGTCGCACACTCACATTTTTGGAAGTTATATTAAATTTCAGTCTAATGACAGAACAGTGTTTAAATATTTTGTCAGTTTAATCTTAACTTTGTATAAGGTTGCAAAGGAAATTCATTCAGAATTCAAGATTCTTCCTTATTATGAAATCGTACAGTATTGCCCAGTGCTTGTAGAGAACGGGACACGAATTGAGATAAATTTGCTTTGGAGTGTGAATATCTATCTACTGCACCTCATGTGCTGCATACGACACGCAACAAACAATTTTTGGTAGGCTTCTCTTTAGGTTGTTCCTATTTTGAGTCTCCTAACACCTGAAGTTCTAAGCAATTGCCCTCGATCTGTCACTATAAAAGAGAAACCCTGACACTTGAGGAAGTCATATTAAATTAAAATATATTAATAGAATTTAGATTATATACATGTAGTCAGTATAAAATAAACATGGTATAGATGGCAAATGGAATTCGTCCAGTAAACGGGATTCGTCATTTAGAAGAACTTGACAAGTACGGGTATTGAATTATGGCACATATGCTTCGGATTCTTTAACTCATCTCATTGCGACGCCTGTGTGGCTTAATACACACAATTTAAATTAATATTCGAAATTATGTTTTTTGCCAGCCTTTATAACAGTTTGAGACTATTTCCAATCTCTTATATCCAGGAGATCTAGCAAACCACCATCCGTCTTACATTATGAACAGACATTACGACATTTGGTAAAGTCGTATTGAATTGAAGTAAAATGACAGGATTTTGGTTGTATATTTATGTCGTCAGTATAAACTAAACATTGCCTTAAGTAGCAAAGGCAATTCATCCAGTACACCGGTTTCGTCCATATTGAGAATTCGTAAGTACTGTCCAGAAATTGCCACACGCTAGACTCAAAAAGGGGCACATTTGCTTCGTTGTCTGGATCTCTATCGACTACGTCACACGTGCCCCAATATATTCACAATTTAAAGTCATTTAAGAAAAAACTTTTGGTTGGCCTTTACATCAGGTTATATCTATTTCGTATGTATTATGACCAGAAGTTCCCATTAGACACACTCGAACTGCTTTTCTTTATAACAAACTCTTTTACACTTCTGCAGGTTATATTGATTAGAACTCTAATGCCAAAATTTTGATTATATATATGTTGTCGGAATGATGTTAATATTACAACAGGTAGGAAAGGCAATTCGTCCAATATAACGGTTGTGCTCTCATGGGTAAATTGTAGGTGTTATTCAGAATTTGCCGCGCATGTAATACGAGATAAGGCATATCTGCTTCGGAGTCTAGGACTCTATTCACTGCGCCATTCCTGTCGCATACAAAATCTAATTTGAAGTCATTTACCAACTTTTATTTGATTAACTCTTACATGAGTTGGATCCTATATCGAATCTCTTATGGCCTGATTTTCTAATTAGCAACCCTTCAATTTTCATTTAAGTAAGTTATGTTGAATTGAAGTCTAGTTGCAGGATTTTGATTATATATGTTGTCAAAGTAAACTGACTGTTGCATCATGTTGCAATACCAATTCATCCAGAACTCGTAAAATACCGTCAAGTATTTACCAGGTACGGAATTCCAAATAAGGCAAAATTGTTCAGAATACTGGAACTCAACCGACTGCGTTACTCATAACCCATACCACAAGGAATTCAAAGACGTATACCAATTTGTTTTTGTTCGTCTTTATTTCAAGTGGAGCCTATATGAGATTTCTTATGAGCTGATATTCTTACTTGCCATTCTCCATCAGTAATTTTGGAAAGTTACATTGAATTAATGATTAATGGCGGTATTTTGGTAATATATATTGGCAGTATAGACAAAATAGTGCATAAAGAAGCAATGGCAGTTCATCCAGTAAATCCAATAGTTGCTGCGGATAAGAATCAAACTAGGAAATATACGCTTCGAATCTACGAATATAACCAATGTGCGACCAGTGTCCTATACTAAGCAATATAAAGTCATATATCAACCTATATTTTTTAATAGTCTTTACTACATGTGGGACCAATTTGGAATCTGAAAATCTAAAATTCTAAATAGCCACCACTGAACATTAATTGTATGGCGAACACCATGTCACTTGGGGAGTTTTATTGAATTTAAGACAAATAGCATTATTTTGATTTGATATATGTTGCCAGTATAAATCTAACATTGAATCAGTTAGAAAAGACAATTCGTACAGCAAACAAATTTTGACCTCTTGGGAAGTCATCAAGTATTCCTTAGAATTTGCTGTGGATGTGGATAGAAAAGTAGAACATTTTCTTCAGAATCTGGGACTATTCACTGCACCAAAATTTTCGCTTACTGCACGTAATATAAAGTAATATCCAAATTTACACATTTGGCTAGTTTTTGTATCATACGGAACCCATACGGAATCCCCTAAGATCTGAAGTTCTATCTACCTTTCATTATACAGCGAACAAAATTTCTTTTAGGGAAGTTATGTTGAATTGATATCTACTTATAAGACTTTGATTATATGTATGCTGTAAATATAAACCTAACATTGCATCAGATTAGTTCAGTTGTGACCAGAAGGATAAACCAAAGGCAGCATGAACGGAAAGTATAATCTCATGCACATTCGTTTCGTGCTTACTGGCGACTCCTCAGTAGGAGCCGGTATTGCGCTCTTTAACCACTATATATTTGTGTGAAGAATGTGTGATAATAGGACGGTACAATCTCCTAGACGAATGTGTAAACCTGCAATACCGGCTCCTACTGATGAGTCGCCAGTAAGCACTAAACGAATGTGCATGAGATTATACTTTCCGTTCATGCTGCCTTCGGTTTAACCTTCTGGTCACAACTGAACTAATTTGTTACTAGGTTCCCAAAACCTAATACATACTTGCATATATATTAGCTCTTTGCAACAAGCAGTATTTAATTGCATCAGATAGCAGAGGATATAAATCAAGTAGACCGGTTTCGTTCTAACTGGGAAATCGTGAAATGTTTCCAGAATTTGCAGCAAACAAGGAAAGTTTTGTTGTTTTTCACTCATCCACTGCGCCACTTTTGCCGCGCACTATACGCTATATATATATATATATATATATATATATATATATATATATATATCGATCTATATATATAATACATTTATTTCACAACAAAGGCCAACAGGACAAACCATTGAAATAACAAATAAAATGTGGCATTTGTGGAGATGAATCAAATTGTGACTAGCAAAGTATTTAACCACAGAGGAGGGAGGAGTTGAGGAAGAGATGTGCTTTCATCAACTTCATGATAGCTCGATCTGGTGAGTAAGAGAGATTCCATTTGACTAGACAGGATGAACTGGAGTACAGCCCATTAAGGGTTCGAGCAACAATGCGGGGTAAGCTAGTGTTTGACAGACGAATTTAAGTGTGAGTTCGAAAGTGATGGCGGACCGGTAGCAGATGTCGACCGACGGATTTCTTTGTCGTGGATATTGGATTTCTGTAGGGTAGTATTGACTAGGATGAAATCGACTAGATTAAAGCTTGTGTCCCGTGCAGAGTTCACTGGTTTCTGTTGAGCGAGGTTATGACTGATGGTGGGCGAGGGGGAATCAATGGCAGATGTAAACCGTCGGGTGGTCTAGTAGACTTTTTGATTATCCGGTCATTCGCTGAAACAAAAAGGAAAAAATTAGTTGAGCAAAAACGTGGTGCAAATTGTTCTTTAAAATCAAGTTTGCGGCTTGAAGTGCACAATTAATCCCATTGTATTTAACCAGTCGTCGACATACCATAACAAAACTACTGCCAGCTGTCAACGCTGACTGACGCGTTTCGACGCTTTCCCTGATCATCATCAGAGTACGACGGCAAAACGGACTTCTGCATCGGGATTAAGTGTTTACTTCAAGCACGCAAACTTGATTTAAAGTATTGTTACCACCACCCGCGCAATCAATTATTGTTTAAATTGTATTGCCTATATATGTATATGTGGCGAAAGCTGCAAACAGTTAATGTTCGTGACTGCATAGAAATTGTGCAGCCGACATTTCCAGTCAAGTTCAATGTATGCAAGACTGCTAGAGGTGAGAGCCGCATATCTAAATTTGATTTCCATATATATTCAATGCGGTTTGATCCTCGATAGTCAGTTTGCCGTCGTACTCTGATGATGATCATGGAAGGTCGAAACGCGTCAGTGCGTTGCGAGCTGGCGGTAGTTTTGTTATGTTGTTCGACGACTGGTTAAATACAATGGGATTGGTGTTTACTTCAAGCTCGCAAACTTGATTTAAAGAATTGTTACCACCACCCGCGCAATCAATTATTGTTAAATTGTATTGCCTATATATGTATATGTGGCGAAAGCTGCAAACAGTTAATGTTCGTGACTGCATAGAAATTGTGCAGCCGACATTTCCAGTCAAGTTCAATGTATGCGAGACTGCTAGAGGTGAGAGCCGCATATCTAAATTTGATTTCCATATATATTCAATGCGGTTTGATCCTCGATAGTCAGTTTGCCGTCGTACTCTGATGATGATCATGGAAGGTCGAAACGCGTCAGTGCGTTGCGGCTGGCGGTAGTTTTGTTATGTTGTTCGACGACTGGTTAAATACAATGGGATTGGTGTTTACTTCAAGCTCGCAAACTTGATTTAAAGAATTGTTACCACCACCCGCGCAATAAATTATTGTTAAATTGTATTGCCTATATATGTATATGTGGCGAAAGCTGCAAACAGTTAATGTTCGTGACTGCATAGAAATTGTGCAGCCGACATTTCCAGTCAAGTTCAATGTATGCGAGACTGCTAGAGGTGAGAGCCGCATATCTAAATTTGATTTCCATATATATTCAATGCGGTTTGATCCTCGATAGTCAGTTTGCCGTCGTACTCTGATGATGATCATGGAAGGTCGAAACGCGTCAGTGCGTTGCGGCTGGCGGTAGTTTTGTTATGTTGTTCGACGACTGGTTAAATACAATGGGATTGGTGTTTACTTCAAGCTCGCAAACTTGATTTAAAGAATTGTTACGACCACCCGCGCAAACAATTATTGTTAAAGTGGTAAAGTATTCACTATATGGATGCGATAGAATGAAAAATGAGAGTAGAAATGGTATCGGGAAGTAAAGTGTGAGAAATTTAAAATAAAGAGGAAAGTGGAAATTAGAGGTCAGCCAGAAGGGACTTCGCCCTCCGAAACTAGTGACAAGAGAATAGCCTGGGGGTGAAAGAAGTGTTATGGTTTAAGTAGAAACAAATTGCGCTTCCAATCTGTCGTCTCACATAGAAATTTGTTAAAAAAGTACTTGAGAGCAGCCTTTTAAAATTCGAGCTGGGATAGGAGCTTTATTTCCATGGGAAGAGCATTGAAGACACTAGTGGCTTTGGAAAAGAGATAGATTTTGTTAAATATATTGGGGGTATGGTTAGATTGGATGAAAGAGTTGCTATAACGTGTGGCGTAGTGGTGACTTGAGTGAGCAAAGTTGGACAGTGATAGGCAAGTAGTGATCTTATGAATAAAAGAAATGACTCGTAGGTGACGGTTAAACCACAGCGTTAGAAGGTTTGCCAGGAGTAGGCGTTCTCGATAATTTTGACTGTGAGGGAAGGCTCACTTTAGAAATCTGGAGGAGATCTCTTCGATGGTGTACGAGGAGGCTAGAGTGAGAGGATAGTAGAATTCGCTAGCGTATGAAATGAGCGGTATGACATAGACCTTGATAAGCGTGAGTTGGAGAGTGGGGTTGTTAGTCTTGAAGCAGATCAAACGGGCCCATTTGAAGAGTTTGGAAGTAGTGTGTGTAAGGTGTGGGGAGAAGTCTAGCTACGAATGGTGCGAGGATAAAAGATCCGATATAAAGGGTAAGGAATGGTTGGATGCTGTGGGGTTACTGAATACTATGACCATGTCATCCACATATTTAAACAGCTTGAAAAAGTTGTCCTCAATCTGTACCTGCACGAGTGTAAGGTTAAAAAGAATAGGACCAAGTACGGAGACCTGGGGAACTCCAGATCGGATAAGGGCTGGCCTCAAGTGGCTATTTCAGACTTTTACAGTTGCGCATCGGTTTCGGTGATAGTAACCGATAAGATAGAGGACGTTGCCGCAGATACCACTGCTCAATAAGGCGGATTCAATTGCTGAAAATGACAAGGAATCAAAAGCCTTGGATATATCCAGGAAGAGGAGAATGCATTCATGACCTTTGGAGAAAGAGGAGTAGCAGTGACTAAGGACACTGACTAAGTTGGTAGGAGAGGAGCGGCCATTCAGGAAGTCATGTTGATCGTCGAGGAGACAATTTAAATAATCGTCGGCAAAGCAGGAGCCGTCCGACTGAAAGAAGTTTATATATGAGCTTTTTGGCTTTTGTAGCAATTGGTGTTTGATGACTGCAATATTTATCCGGGAGTCAGGAGCCGTGCGGATGCGTCTCTCGATGTTAAGCACTTGTTTGTTGATAACCTGTTTAATGTGCCCATCGATATGTCGCAGTGTGAGGGCGCGAGCAAGTGATGATGTGCGTGGTCTAGAGTTGCGTGCAAGGTTGTCACGTGACTTTAACAAGGTGTTCAACTAGTTCGTCGCGTGTATGTGTTGAAAAAAGATGGCAGAATTAAAGTTATGGACTTCGGAAAAGCATGAGGAGAGGTTAAATACTGTTTGTTGCGGCGAACTAATATATATGCAAGTATATATTAGGTGTTGCGAACCTAGTAACAAATTAGTTCAGTTGTGACCAGAAAGGTAAACCAAAGGCAGCATGAGATTATACTTTCCGTTCATGCTGCCTTTGGTTTATGAGGAGAGGTAGTCTGAGAGAAAAGGATCCATCTAGTTAACGGCGTCACAGAGTCGGCGAAACTCTTCCCAGTTGGTGAATCGCTTAAATGATTGAGTGTCCTCTCTAGAGATAAAGGATAAAAGAGGAATAAGGAAGGATACCTGACAGTGATCGAGATTAGAGAAGATCTCCCGAGATTGGACATCGGTCACCTCTATGGTGGAGAGGACACAGTCAAGTTGGTTGTTCCCTCGTGTATGGAAGTGCACGAATTGATTTAGTAGGTTATCCGCGAAGAGTCGAAGCAGCTGGTGACTTTCAGTAGTTGGATTTTTCCAGTTTACCATGGGGAGGTTAGGATAGCCCACAACAACGTAACGATCGGAGTGCTGAGAGAAAATAGTGGACAAAAGTTTAGCCCCGCGAGTGTCATCGATGATTGAGAGATTGAGATGTCTTTAGACAACACAGATAGATATACTTTGGTTAAGGAACAACAGCTGAAACGAGAAAAATTATAGTCCTAGTCAGTTCCATGTAGAAAAACGTTTTGGAATGAAAGCGGATCTGACATAGGCAGCCAGCTCCGCCTTTCGACCGACTGTAAAGGAAAGTGTAACTATTGATGAGGAAAAGGTCATCGCAGTTTATGGATGGGGAAAACTATGTTTCAACAAGAAAGCATATGCCTAGCTCGTTAGAGGATAGAATTGCTCGCAGTTGATTAATTTTAGGCGTAAGCGATCTACAATTGATAAGAAATTCTGAGAGTGATCTGTGGGAAAGATGGTTAGACAGGGGAGGAGAAGCGGGTGGGGGCTTTCCGCTGCCAGCCGGAGCGAGATCGAGGGCTGATGAGGGTGACTGACCGCTCGTTGACGAGAATGGAGTGGTCAGTGTCGATCTGGATCTCCTTTGTCCCATTTTTGTCGGTCGGGGGTAGTGGAGGATTTGAAAGCAAGGAGGCGAGTTATCTGGGCTCGAGGGGACGCTCTGGAGCGGCGTTGGTGGGGTGGGAGGGGCTGAGACGCAACTATCCTGGGTGGGGTCAATGTGGTTTTCGGAAGAGAGAGTAGAAGTTGATGGGGTTGAGTCGATATCCCGCGTGGCCTTGGGCGTCTTACGTTTTTTTCGGTTTCTGGACCTCAGCATCGGTCGTGAAAGTGACATGACGTAGGGATATGGGTCTGGTAGAGGAGATAGGGGGAGAGGGTCCGTTATTTGGGGACTTTATGCGGCGCGGTCGGCCACGACGACGCGATAAAGCTTGAGATATTGTGGGGGGCGGTCGTGGAGTATGGGCTATTTGTGGAGGGACGCCCTTCAAACCGGGAGGAGGTCAGCATGAGGGTCTAAAGGAAGGGGCATCGCTGAGGATGCCGCCGTAAAGTGAGCGGCGTTTCTTTGGATTGCTCCATTCCGGAAAGGCGTGACTAGCTGCAGGAGGGGGACTGGTGTCTGGCTGAGGGGTCTGAGCTTTCTCTATTGTCCTTTGTAGTAGCGTGCAGTCACGCTTTAATTTGACTTTGCCAGACGATAATACTGGTGATTGCGATTTGAAATGACTAAGCTCGTCGTCAGATAGACTTTTTTTGTGAAGAAAGCACAAAAGCGCGACCTTTGCCCTAAGAGACCTCTTCGAGGTGGCTGAAGTTATCCCCCAGTTGCCTGATTAGAGAGGGAGAGCGTGGAGACCAGAGAAAGAGGTTGCACTTACTGTGGTTTCGCAGGGCAACCTCCCTAGCTACACCGTCCAAAAATTCGTCAGCCTGACACAATAGGTGGGGCTGCAGGGTGGAGATCGAAAGGTTTCCAGTTAAAGCTCCAAGTAGTCCTGTTACATCAGCCATTTGTTAATGGAGGTCAGCAAGTTTGGAGATTAGCTTTTGAGTTAAGAACGGGGAGATGGGGGTTGGCGATAAAATTTGGTTCATGGTGGAGAGATAAAAAAGCAGATATAGTGTAGATTACGATTGACAGGATATAGATGTCTATGAGAAACGGAAAAATAGGATATAAGAGTAGGTCCTTGGGATATGTGGTAAATTCAAAGAAAGTATTGTAATTAAATTCCCATGTGTATTACATCCCAGAGATGAAATCAGATAAGAAATAGCAAGAATCTAAAAATAAAAAACAGAAAACCTGATATCCTTTTAAAATTAGAGAATTATAGGAAACCACAAGCACGCCCACTCAGGTCGTTGCGCTCGCCTGATATTATATATATATATATATATATATATATATATATATATATATATATATATATATAAGAACAAAACAATGTACCCATGGAATAACATTTATTAATAAATCTGGCTTACCAGTATCTACAGCCATTGTTCTGATTCGTTAGTATATTCGTCCATCCAATCCCACTGTACATGTGTTGTAACCAATCTCCTTCGTTATGCATCGCTTTCATTGTAATTGCGTCCGTAATTGATGCATATGTTACTTTATGTAAGGCTAATATTTTTAAAGGCATGTCGGTTATGTCTTTGTTCCAGTCCTATTTAATTTCTTTTTGAATTATTTTCTGCACAAATTTCAATGTACCTGCAACGCTCAGTACGTCGGCAGATCAAAAAAGAGGCTCGAAACTAGAATATATCAGCATCTCCTCAAAAACTATTAAAGAGGGGTGCAGTTCCTGCACAAAAAACAGCAATTTGCGAACATGTACTACTCACAGGTCATGCTGTTAGTAGTAACAATTTTTCAGTTCTCTACAAGGCAAAACAGAGAAAATGCTTCTGGCTTTTGAAGCTATTGCAATTACTGTTGGAAGCCCTGTTTAAACGTACAGAAAATAATTCTAAAAGAAATTAAATTGGACTGGAGCAAAGACACATAACCGACATGCCTTTAAAATAGCCAACGCTTCGCAAAATACGACACATACATCAATTACGGACGCAATTACAATGAAAGCGATGACACCAAATGACGTTACGCAAAAGGAGGGTCTAAATTGCGCAAAAGCAGTGGTCTAAATTGCGCAAAGCAAAGGCCAGCATAACGAAGAGGAAATTGGTTACAACACATGTACAGGGATTGGATGAACGAATATACTCAACGAATCCAGAACAATGGCTGTAGATACTGGTAGAAATAAGATTTATTAATAAATGTTATTCCATGGAGTACGTTGTTTTGTTCTTATATTTAAAAAAATGGTGAAATTAGAAACTATCAATATATATATATATACAATCCGGAGTGAAATGTTAACAAAAAGCATAAGGTAGTTTGTATCTGAAAATTGCGCTTTATCCAATAGGATTGGCTCTTTTGTTACGAATAAGACTAAAGCAAAAGTGCTCCGATTTGAGCCTCGGTCGTGGAAAATTCCGCCAAGTACTTGATCAATTACTAGTAAGGACAAAGCATGTTTGACTGATGATCAGTCTCGGTTACCTTATGCTATGTATTTTGTATTAAGGCCCCACTCATAGGAAGATGGCGGAATTCGTCCCTATAAAAATCAACATATGCGATCAAGCTGTGTCATAATTTCCAAGAAAACGAACAAAATCCGTAGGTTTTCTGGTTCTAAGCATATGTTGAAGGAAAACCAGGAGTGCTAGTAAGATTCTGACTGCTTGTACTAGTAAGGACAAAACATGTTTAACTGATGATCAGTCTTTGGCTACCCTATGCAATATTTTTTGTATTAAGTCTCCACTCAAAGGAAGATGGCGAAAAATATGTTTAATTCATACGCGCTGTACTGCCCTTATTGAATGAGAGGTCTACTTAAATCAAGCTCATGCCTAATATTTCAACCTTTAAGCTGATTCTTTAACGAGAATATGTGCATAAATGAGCTTAACACCTTTTAGCCATTTAGCAATAAAACAATAAACCCCCACGCTCAACGGTAAAATTAAAAGATACAAGTTTTTCGGAAGTCGAAATTTATTCCAAACTTCATAACTAAGAAAGCATAACATCTTTGTTACAACCTATGCATTATGAGGATCAATCTAGAGTCCATTCTTTTGTAAGGTGATCAGGTTTTTGGTTTTATTATTGATTTCTATAATTTTTTTCAGTGACTGTCTCAGTGGTTGAACGCCCATATGAGTATCAATGTTAAGAATTCAATAATACGTGCCAGTAATAATCCTCAAAAATACGCGCGTCATCTGTTTTTCGAACTTCGAGGATTATGGGTGTGCTAGTAAAAAGACGGCTGGTACAAGCAGTCAGAATCTTACGAGCACCTACGGATTTTGCTCGTTTTCTGAGAAATTATGACACAGCTTGATCACATACGTTGATTTTTATAGGAACTAATTACGCCATCTTCCTGTGAGTTGAGTCTTAATGCAAAACATTTTTGATGAAATTGCAACGCACTTTGCCTAGAGCAGCATCACCTGTTTCTAGGTAAAATAAGTGGAACCACCATAAGACATTTGTAATAAAGAAGTATACATTGAAATGTTCACTGCAAATTTATACAATAGTGAAAAGATGTGGCATGATTTTCCATCTGGAATTAAGGGGCATACGTGTTGGCAATGGAGAATATGCACCTTCTGCTATCCGGGCATATCCAATATAAAATTGCTTTTCGCTTGATGGTAATAAGGAAAAATTATCCTTAAGGTAGGTTCTCATGGCATTTCCTTCCAATCGCATATTTACGTGTCAGCTTGAGTGCTTTTACCACATGTTAAAGCAGTGAGATATACACCAAATTGTATTAGTTGTACTTAGCTTATTTATCTTGACGAAAATCTGCCGCATTAAAACAAACAACGGTTCATTACGCTAATGTGTAATGCATTTATATTCCATTGAATTATCATTAACCAAATGTGACTCAGTCGTACTTAGGGTGTACTGTGCAATTTATGAAAATTTTGGTTTGGAATGTGTCAAATTTCAAATTGAATCCCTATCGTTGCAACAAATTTCAGGTCGACATTTTAAAACAAATTGAATGTGCAATATTATTTAGTTCATAACATGTAAATCTATACATATTCTGCAGCTGAGACACAGTATTAAAACTAAATCAACCATTTAGCTTGCCAATTAGTCCATCCAGTAATTCCCGACCGAAGTTACATTGCAATAATTAAAAGAACATTGGTTGCACGGGCGGTGATAACAATTATTATAATCAAGGTTGCGATCTTGATATAAGCACCTGACCTATTAATTACTAATAAATAACTAATAATTGTAGTGACGTACGGTGTCTGTTCAGTAATGACAGATTGGGGATGGTTAGTTGGAACTTTGGATCTAAATGGATGCCATATGTGCTCCACCTAAAGGAAAAATAGACTAACCAAGTTACATTAGTTAGTTTATAACTGAAAATTGTCCGTAAGACAGTGGTTAGTGCACCAGATTCCGAAGCAGACGTGCTCAAGTTCGAGCCCTGTCCGCGGAAAATTCTGGCCAGTTCGCGAGGAGTTCCAAATAAGGACGAAACCGGTCTACTGGATGAATTGCCTTTTCTACACTATAAAATTCTTAGTTTATACTGACATATGTAAGTAATTAATGGGACAGGTGCTTATATCAAGATATTTTGTTGTTCATATTCGGATAAAGAAATCAATTATTTAAAACTGAAATACATGTTAATTGAAACCGAGTAACGTTTAAGACTGATTTCTTTTAAAACTGTCAGCACATTCAATGTAACTAACGTCTAAACATTTTAAGGCTGTCACCAAATAGCGGTTCCATAACTAGACATTGAAAGGCGACACATATTTGAAGAAAAAATAACCGTTTTGAAAAATTTTGAGCCCAGGAAACGTATGCATTTAATGAGTACATATAGTCGTTGAGGCACAAAAATATGTTTGAGAAAACTCAACAAATGTGTACATTGTCAATGAAGATAGTACTTCAAGATATAAATTCCAGCATTTGTGTACTTTTTCACTGATCACCCGGCAAATACCAAACACTTTCATATACAAAATATTTAGACAATATATTAAATAATCAAATCCGCATGATTCGATTAAGCATTATGGGCTCGCCGATGACACGATTTTAACACAAGATAAGCCAAACTGATAGAAAGCCAAGTTTAGTTACATAAAGGAGATGCAGTGAGCGACTAACAGATTAATTATTCGCTTCCGAATATCTCCACACTCAATCAGCGAGTATGATAATTTCGTTTTGTCTGCTAATGTACACGAAAGCTACAATCCATGAATTATGTCTAAAGCCATGTCATCGTTTAATGATTGGCGACAAATCTAAGCTCATCATCGTTACACTAGTATTCTAGAACAGACGTTTTCAGTTATACATTTATCAAGCGCGGTTTTCTCATTTGTATAGTCAACATGACTTTCTACACAGCCACTCGACGATGATTGATTCGCAAGTTGCCTCCGGTCGTGATCAATTTTTCTTAAGCTATTTTCAGAGCCAGTGAAATGCTAAAGCTTTGCTCAAGTCAGTCAGCTCTCGTTGACCATGGAGTATTTCGAAAGTTTTCGATCAGCTAGCCGCATAACATATCCATCAACTTTAAAACTATAAATTGTACATCTTGCTCTATAAATTAGAATTAAGGAAGCTCACAAGGCTCTTTCATGTGCCGGATCCTTTAAATGTGACCATTTTTAAAAGTATCAAAATATGAATCCGATAAGACTAGCTAATCCTTAATTGTAAATCTTACATCGAACCAATTTCTATATTAATTTTCTGCCTGAAGTTTAAGCAACAAATTAGGGCTATGCAGCTGGTGCATGAATCGCCTACTCTGCTTTACAATAGCAATTCACGATTAACTAATCCCCTAACTAATACAAAAAATCAGGCCTGTGATTATCTCCAACGGTGGAAGCAATCTAGACTAGAAACGGAAAATGTCTTAACTAAAAGATAAGTGAATTTCATTGAAAAACTTTTGAATATAACCACACAATCCTTGCTTTCGCAATAGAATTTAGTCTGCTCCATGCATAAAAACTCTTATGATTTATCCATTTTGATTACTTTCAATGCACTTATGTAAGTTCTATTCGCTGGCATTTTTCACAGCCCAGTAGCATATCCGCATAGTATACATTCTCGGTTTTCTTATGTTGATTTTCGAAAATATCAACTGAGGAGCGTGGTACCTAATTTTGGAAAACCACAAACCGTATTACAAGACGTAGAACAACGTAAAATAGGGTCTGACACCACTTAACTATAAACATACCTTAAAAATTCTGTTTTGGATAACTTGACAGAAAAAATAGTTAGAGCATAAAAAACTTTATTTCACTCTTTGTAACAAATACAGATAACGGAATGTTAAAATATTTCCGATTAAGAACCAATATAACAAATTAGCATTTATTTGCCGCTCTTGCTCTTGATACCATTTCCTCCAGGCTTAAGTCAGACTCTTCTGTAGCTTGGACTTCACACTTTATACCTTCCAGGCCCTTTTTAAGAGAATCTTTTGACGATGCATAAAGCATCTTTGCTTTCACAGGAGCACTATCCGGAATCCTATATTCATTAAAAATTACAATTACCAAGCGATAAACATAAGTGTTGAAACTGGTACCTCAGTGCATGCGAAATCCAATAATGCGTAAAACGGACTAGTATTGTGTTCTGCAAGGTATTCCAAAAAATCATCATATGAAGAATCTTAAATATATCAAAACGACTGATTACTTTTAGGCAATTTATATTCTACTTGAATAGTCTTCTCCTCCATAACCTTATAAATAACACACATACACGTCTTTCTCAATTTCATATCATTGTACACATCAAAACAGTCTTGTTGAGCTTTAATGCCGGAAGCCTAAAAATATGTATTTCCATCCTCACCATTTTTAACGAGCTACAACACAGGAGAAACAAAATATAAAACAGATAGTTTTAAAATGAGACCAAAATACATATGAAAATAATACACTTCAAATAAGAAAAGCACAAAACAAAATGACACGGAAAAGATAAGGCTGATATACGCTTTACGCAATACAAACATAAAAATTATCAACTTATTTATTAACATTTAACCGTATATCGCATGTCACAAATTTATATTTTTGAAATATAATAAACAGTGGAGTAAATATATGTATATGCTGTGTGTCTATTCACCTTACACCGTCACTTTTTGTATTGGTATCACGACTATTTTAAATGTACGGTCCTGAAGAGGACATTATTGACATTTAGATACGTGAGGTTCTTGAAAAATTGACTTGTAACACGCGGCTCCGCGTTACAACCCAACGATGTTCGATTTTGCTAAATATAGTGCTCTTTAAGATCAAATAATCTAACTCTGTTCTTACATAATATTTCTCTTAACTGTGATTTCATAAACAATCTCTGTTAGTTTCAAGCAGTTTTAATTGAGATTTCTTGAACTGCAATATTATTTGTAATTAATAGGGTTGTTTATTGAATATACAGAACCGCACGCAATACGCATGGAACACGCGGTGGATTATTGTGTCACAGTGGATTTATTTCGCTCAGTTGGATTATTCGCAGTTTACGCGAGGGATTTACTGTTCACATTTAACTATGCCTATCCGAATTTCAGAGAATAATGGATTATTATAATGACATAAGTTAAAAACATAGCAAACAATGAACTAATTATTTGTGAATTTTTGTCATTGAAGTCTTTACACGAATTTCAGTGACAACTTTTAACAGTGACTATGTTCATATCATCATGTATTTTCAATCGGTTGCATATATTCATTTCAATTCAGACATTTGTGAAGGAATAATTGCTTGTGTGAAAGACATGCAAATTTATAAATAGCGTTCATCTTACCACCGTCTAGTGCATGGACAATTTTGTTTAACTGTGACTTGTGCATGAAACATTCATCTTGGTGAACAATGTTTTTGCTTTTGCCATCTAGAGTACGGACAATTTAAGTTGACTGTGACTGGTGTTTAAGACATTCATTTGTGTTAAAATTTGATTTTATTGCCGTCTAGAGCACTGTCAATTTGGATTACTTATGATTCCAGACGTGGTGTGTTTTACAATACATATGTAATCATTCGCATTGGTCTTCTCTCATCACCCATCGGGAAAAAGCCGGGGATTAATCAGGTGCACGGATCTCCACAGCCGCTACCAAACTAATGTAGGGAAGAATTAATCTCGCAAAAGTCTCCTACATAAATGGTGCCCCGGTTCGTCGAACTCACAGCCAGCAAAGAATTAATAAACATCTAGATTTTGAGAAATTCAAGCACTTTGGATGAATGCCACGAAGGAAAGTAAATTCTAAGAACATATCACAGAAAAACACCCTCTCGGGATTACAATGCTGGAAGACAGCCGCACGATGACGGGTGAGGACGATGTTACACTGCCATCTATTCTCGACAACACTCATACGCATAAGATGAGGTCCAGTTCAGGAAATGCAGGAAGCCCGGTGGTGAGCCCAGAAACAGGCCGCACCAACACATGGACACAGTATAAAATATGCCAATTCGATCCAGACTACCTTGACGAGTGGGTCGACGATGTTACTTTATTGGCCAAGGTGTCCAATATAACAGACGAGGGCTCAATATTTTTGAGGGCTTGGGAGATGATCCCAATGTCTTTCAGACGCGGACTCAAAGATATACTGCATCAATACACTGAGGGCACATGTGCGCAGCCATGGCAGAGCCTGCAACGCGCTGTCAAGCAGCGTTTGACACCAGATCGAGAAGACAGGCTTACAGAATTAATGGGCCAGATGTCCCTAGGTAGCCGCACACCTTCCGAGCTATTTAGGGAGATGGAGCAGAAAGCCTTGGAATTCAGGCTGCCCAAAGAAATCGTAATGCGACTGTTCATACAGAAGCTCCCGCCGGCACTACAAGAGATGGCCACGTTCCTGCGCGAATCCCTCGAAGTACAAGACGACGTTCTGCCGGCACGTCTAGACAAGTGGTGGAAGAAACACCACTACAGCTCACCTGCCCAAGAGAAAGGCCACATCACCTCAAGACTGTTCGAATCACAATCCACCGCATCATCAGCCGGAACAAATGTCACGAATGAACGCCTCATCAGCCTGCTCGAGAACCTCACCGTCAGGCCAAATTTGGCCTCAGTCGATGCCGTCCATAATAGACGCGACCAGAGCAGGCGTGACCAGCGTCGACCACCGTCCCGGAATAGCGCCAGGAGGTCGACGTCGAGAGACCGGGCCACAGTGCCACAGTTACCAGCGGAGTGGTGTCCGAATCACCGCAGCTATGGCCACTCCACACGTTATTGCCTCAGAAACGGCTGCACATTCCCGCGCACAGACGCGACGTTCAAGTGGGCGCGGTCACCCTCAACAACTCAGGAGGATCCGCCCATGGAAGGTTCGGAAAACTGGTGGGGTCAGCCTCCCTCGGTAGAGGCTGAGAGCACCCCAACATCGTTGGCCGCTCCACGTCTGATGGCTCGGAAGCACGTTATTTCGCGGTAGAGCGCGTAATCAAACTATTGTATATAGCAGCTGACGGTTCCAGACAAGTCATGCTTCAACGCTCAAATGCCAGCAACCAGTCTCATCGTCAGTTGCCACAATCGGGATCTTTCTCATCCGTGACGCAAACCTCTGGCGAATTATTTCTCATAGACACTGGATCAGATGTAAGCTTACTACGCCACAATTATTTCACCCACCTCACTTTGTAGTCGACACCAGCAGTCCAGGCTTTACCGAAAGTACTCCTATCAATGCGTACAAGACCTCATGAGCCGATCAAATGTAGTTCCGCCGGAAATGGTATTTGGCGAATCGCTCATTGGCTGCTCGCCGAACTAGTCCGATCACGCTCTGAAACTGCAATAACGATGAATGATCCGATGATAGCTTCTGTTTCCACTTCGCAGTTTTACAATATAACGCTCAGAATCGGCCGATCTGTCCTACACGTCAAAGCAACAGGGTAAAATTTATAAACGCAAAGATTTTGATAAAGCTGCAATGGTTTTTCGTCAACAGCGATATGGATAACAGGATTCTAGCCAAACCGAAGCGCGGTCCTTATCGTGTGTTAGATCGATGTCAGAATTACATTATTTTGGAGATTAATTGCAAAGCTGAAGTGGTCTCCAAACACAGACTATCCCCGGCCGACGGTGATCCAAATGACCCGCTGTTCCGCGATGTTGACCTATCAGGCGGTGAAACGATAACGCCACCCCCAGACAGTTTTGGTGACAACGGACTGATGCCCGACATCTCATCAACAACCGAGCCAACTGGCTGCCTACGCCGCCGCGAGATATAGAGGAACCAGAATAAGTGTTGACAGGAGCCAAAATCAGTCGTTACACGGTATACATCAATAACACTCCTGTAAGGTTAGCCCCCTTCATTGTGTACTAATTTTCATTGTCGGGGGTGTATGTAACACGCGGCTCCGCGTTACAACCCAACGATGTTCGATTTTGACAAATACAGTGCTCTTTAAGGTCAAACAATCAAACTCTGTTCTTACACAATATTTCTCTTACTGGATTATTGTGTCACAGTGGATTTATTTCGCTCAGTTGGATTATTCGTATTTTGCCGCGAGGATTTACTGTTCACATTTAACTATGCCTATCCGAATTTCAGAGAGTAATGAATTATTATAATGACATAAGTTAAAAACATAGCAAACAGTGAACTAATTATTTGTGAATTTTTGTTATTGTGCATGAAACATTCATCTTGGTGAACAACAAGGTTTTTGCTTTTGCCTTCTAGAGTAAGGACTATTTAAGTTGACTGTGACTGGTGTTTAAGACATTCATTTGTGTTAAAATTTGATTATATTGCCGTCTAGAGCACTGTCAATTTGGATTACTTATGATTCCAGACGTGCGGTTTGTTTATTAAATACATATGTAATAATTGCATTGGTCTTCTCCTCATCACCCAACGGAAAAGGCCGAATCAGGTGCACGGATCTCCACAGCCGCTACCAAACTAATGTAGGGAAGAATTAATCTCGCAAAAGTCTCCTACAAGTTAATGAGAACCCCATAGCGCAAAGTCGGATTCAGTCTTAATACACTTATATGAGTCTGATAAGTTGGTTTTACCTTCCACATCTTATTATTTCATGCCTACAATACCTTGAGCTAAATTATCAGTGTCCTTGAACTTAAGATTAGCCCCCATGTTAATCGAACTGAAATATATATATTTGATTAATTTATTAATAGGCCAAAGACTGTGTAATTCTTATGTAACAATACACCCGATTCAATAAACGGGAAAGAAATTAGATGCGAAAAACAGAATAATTAAATTACATTTTCCGGAACGTTCTAAAATGCACGATTCAAAACATAAATTAGTTACAGGATCATATTTTGATGATGATGATTTGTAAAGCCGAAACTGAGAAATAAAATGTCAAATACAGCTTGCTAGAGAAAGTCACACCAGAACAGTTAGGGAGTACCGAAATTCGAATTACGCACAATTCAAAAGTATATATACTGCAATGTATTTAAACAACGAATGTTCTAGAAATTAAATGAATAATTTCTTTTGTAATAATATTCGTTCCATTAGCCACGGTGGTTCACTTTAATTTTGTCAGTGGAAATAACTTCCTCTAAAGAAAAGACGGTTAATAATAGACGTAATCGTTGTTCTTCGGCTGACTCTGAACTCTTCCTGAGAGAGTTATGCATACTGGTATCGCTGTCGTCGTCGCTGCGCTCTGTTCATTTCTCGCTGGCACTGCTAGTTCGTCTGAAGTTGATAAAACGTTATGATCTTGTAACTCGGTAGAAAATGATGTCGATGTCGTCAATAACGCATTTTGTGAAAGACGCTGGTTTGACTTTTGTGCCTACGTAATCTGATTGCGCTTATCAGATTCGTCCAGGGAACGATAGCCATTTAATTCATCAAGTAATTCAGGATTATTGTCAATCCAGATAAACTGCGCAATATAACGATCCAAGGTATCGCAATCATCAGTGACATTTACTTCTATGACGACACATTTGTCTGCCATCCATTTTATCTTATATTGTACATTGTAAAATGGAGTCAGGCAGTTCGTCCTATTTTCATTAGTTACATAAGCATACGAGGCCGATCTTAGATCAGAGGACACATAGCATTTGGTTTTCTATTTTCTAGGCTTTTTCAGGGCTAAACGACACATTATATCTCTAAGTCCTCCTACAAACCAATCTACATAGCTAGAATACAAATCAAGACTACTTGGAGTTACTATTAGAAGAACTCCAGACAACCTTAATGGTTCTCTATATACCAATTTTGTTATTGAAGATCCTAATTGAGCCCTATATCTGTTGCGCATGGCAAGTTATACTATAGGGTGATCGTGCATCCAGCTTGTTCTACTAGTACAACTCACCGCAGCTTTCAGTTCACGAGGCAGCCTTTCTAGCATCCAATTCGCTCTTAAATTGTATGCCATAGCATGCAATACCTTTATTCCAATTATATTGAGAGATCTTATGAAAAGCTCTGACATAATTTGACTAAAGCGATCACTAGTGACTCTTATCGGAACACCATAACACGATATCCAATTATGTAGGATATACCCCTATTGCAACTTCTGAGGCATCTGTGATTAGCTCTAACAGCTTCTTCGAATATACAGGTACTAATGTGGCTTTGTTACTTAGCATTTTATTGGCTCTATGGAATTTTTCTCGATCTTCCTGATTTAAAATGATTGGACAAGACTTCTCGATCAAGATCTTCTGACATGCGAGGTGGCGTGTTAACGATCCTAAAATTCCGGCTAGACCTGGAATGAATCGTCGATTATAGCTGATTATGACCAAGACTCTTTGCAACTAGCGCACGGTCCAGGACTCCGTTACGTACTTGATACCTTGTATTTAATCTTCCAAAGGTTTAATTCCTCCTTTGGAAAGTATATGTCGAAGATATTTAACTGAAGAGCATCCAACTTTGCTCTTATTTGGTCTGACCACTAATCCATATTGTTTTAGCATGGTGAAAATCGTTTCTAAATGCTTACGATGTTCGTCACGTGATCGACGGAAAATAATTATGTCGTCTATGTACACCCTCGCAAATGGAAAATTCTGAAGGACTTCTTCAATAACACGCAGGAATATCTGACTGGCATTCTTCAACCCAATAAGCAGCCGAAGAAGTTCACGCAAACACCTTCTGGAAATCTGAGTGCGGTGAGTGGTATAGAACCTCCCTCTATTGGTATCTGATAGTACGCTTTCTGGAGATCTAAAGTTGAATAAAACATATATCTCATTATGTCTCGGTGCAGAGTACTCTGGTTAAGGGGAGGATAAGTTTTAGTCTTAGTCACTGTGTTTAATAGACGATAATTCCCACAATTCCTCTATTGTCCCGGTTCAGATTTGCAAACCACCACTATTGGGAAGCAAATTTGGAATTTGACCTTCTACAAATTCCATCTTCGCGCAATTGTTGAAATTCAGACACAGCAAATTGTTGCTTGTATTGTGCCAACGGCTGGGTTTTTGGTGAAGAAGGCAATGGAGCCACCAATTCTATTTGATGTTCTACTCCTGTTTCCAATCCATTTCTCTTGGCACTAAAAGGTTGAAACACTGCAATAAGTTTCTTGATGATATCGGCAAAGTGACTTTGGACTATCGGAAGGGGTAATAGAGCGGCTCTAACTGCTAAAGTGTTAGATTCAGTATGTGTTAACACCCCTACGCCTTCTGCGATAGTCCTAGTTTTGGGATCTAATATCAATTTGAAACGAGTTAAGAAATCCATCCTAACGATATGTTCCTTGACATTGGCTACCAGAAAGTCCCACTTAAAGGAAGATTTCTGTTCCACGTTTACCGACAGTTCTTTCATCCTATAACTGCTATCGGGCTACTATTAGCGGCCCATTTTTAATAATTAAAAGTGGAGCAATTTGCTTCCACCAAATCTGACCTAACTATGCTTACTTCGGCACCTGTGACAATGAGAAACTCCAGAACAGTTAATTCATCTCTAATAATGAATTTATTGCTGGATAATCCGGCAACGACATCAATATCTCCGTTTATGCTGAATCTAACCCTCTTGACGTTTGTGTCGGTGCTCTTTGGTATTGTAGCCGCATTCGATTTCGCCTTAAGTATACCCTTTAAAGGCACATCAGTGAGTCTTTTCATTGGAACCCCTCTCTATGGCTCCTACTAGCGGGGTTTCATACTTTTCCCGGCGAGGAATTTATCTCTACCGGTTTTGTGATTTCCTTCTATCTGGGTCTACATAAACGCAGGTATATGCAATTTTCTCCTTGGCACTTAGCACTTTGTCCCTATTCACAATGTGCCTTACACTATCCGCGCGGCCCATCGAAGCTTTGACGTGAATGACTCTCTCGACGTCTAGAATTTCTATCCTGACGTTGAAATTCTCTTTTTAAGTAGCGTAAATTTTCTTTTAGTGTCAGGATTGTTTCTGCATCTGCCCTGCCCGGCTGCACCAGAACTGAATCTGCTGTCACAGCATGTACCTCAGGTTCCTGCTGTTTATACACACCATCTAGTCGTCTGTGTTTATTTGATAAATCAACATTTATTTTATCAAATACCTATAATGTGGCTCTAAGTCTGTATGGTAGCTCAGCTGTAAAAATGGACTTTGCCACATCTCTGGATCTATTCAATCCGGAAACCTTTGCACAAATGTCGTTCATAAAATTCTGATGGCATTTGACGCCCCATCTTTACTAGGCGTAATAATTCGCACATTTGTGCCAACCTGTCAGGATGATATCTCTGCTGAATTACGGCCATTACCAACTTAAAGGCATTGTTCGGTTCTTCTTGAACAATTCTGCTTCTAAAAATAGATAAGGTGCTTCTGAAATTCTCTTGTAATGCCATCCATGCTGCAGAAAATTTCTCCAATCTGTTCACAATTTGGTGAGCTTTAAATATCATTTGGGAATCTCCGATCCAAATTGAATGTTTTTCGGATTTATATGATGGTAGATGGCCCGGTCGCAATATTTTGTAGAGGCTCCAACCCTATTAGTAAATGAGAACCTAATAGATGCCAAAGCGCATTTAGTATTAATACACCTATGTGAGTCTGATAATTTGGTTTTCTCTTCCACATCTATTAAATTCATGCCTACAATATCTTAAGCTAAATTATCAGTGTCTCTAAATTAAGATTAGTCTCCATGTTAATCTAACTTAAATATATATTTGATTAATTTATTAATAGGAAAAACTGTGTAATTCTTACGTAACAGTATACCAGAGTCAATAACCTGGAAGAAGGATAAAAGCAAAAAGAAGAATTATTGAATTACATGTTCCTGAACGTTCCAAATATACACGAATTACGCACTGTTGAAAAGTATATATACTGAAAAGTATTTAAAACAAAGATTGTTCTAGAAATTGAAGGAATAATTTCTTTTGTAATAATATTCGTTCAATTAGCTAAGGTGGTTGAAATTTATCAATAATTGTTACGTTAATTTTGTCGGAGAAAATATCTTCCTCTACAACTTAGTTAGAGGAAATATCTTTTTCAACAGATTGTTGTAAGTAGTCCAGCTGATATCTAGATTTTACTAGTGGCCACAGTGTAGGGGTCTTTTGCGGGGTTGCTATCTCCCTACATAGAGTTGGCAGCGGCTGTTGAGATCCGTGCTTATGATCAACTCCCGGCCTTTTCCCGATATGTGATGTGATAAGGCTAATTCGAATGATCACATATGTATTGTACACAATGTTGCATGGAAAATTCATAGTTAGTCCAAAATGACCGTGCTCTAGACGGCAACAAAACGAAATACTGTTAACACGATTGAATGACTTATACACAAGTCACAGTTAAACAAAATTGTCCGTGCTCTAGACGGCAGCAAAACGAAACACTGTTAACAAAGTTGAATGTCTTATACACAAATAATAATTCTTTCACAAATGAGAGAATTGTGATGAATACATGTAACCGATTGAAAATATATGATGATATAAATAAAGTCACTGGTAAATGTTGTCACTGATGATGGGTAAAATTAAATCGTGTAAAACTTCAATGAAAAAACTTCACAAATAATTAATCCACTGTTTGCTATGGTTTTAACACATTTAATTATAATAATCCATTGTACTCTGAAATTTTAATATATAGAATTAGATGCGAACAGTAAATCACTTGTATAAACTGCGAATAATCCAACGAAGAAAGTAATTCCACTATGGCACTATAATCCACCGCATGTTCCCTGCGTATTGCGCGCGGGTGTGTATATTTAATAAACAAAACCCTATTAATTACAATTAAAATTGCAGTTCAAGAAATCTCAATTAAAACTGCTTGAAACTAACAGAGATTGTTTCTAAAATCACAGTTAAGGGAAATATTGTGTAAAAACAGAGTTAGATTATTTGACCTTAAAGAGTACCATATTTGTCAAAATTGAACATCGTTGGGTTGTAACGCGGAGCCGCGTTTTACAACAGAACTATCTAAAAGAGTACTGTGACTACGGTCTAAGAACTGCTGACAAACACGAGACAAATTTTCAACGTAGCTCCTAAAAGTACAATTTGTTTGTTTTCATTGTTCACCTGCTAAGACCACAACAACCAAACAGAATCCAACAAAAATGGTAAAATAATATTAACTAATAATAATGTTTCGGCTGCAAAGGCCATTTGACTTGACAACTGATGGAATAAATAAAGACATCCAAAGGAGAATTATGTATAGGTGAGTGAATAAGTGATAAGCTACCGTTATGCTTTATAGTTGTGCCTCATGAAGAAAAGAAAGCTCGAAATGACTAGTAAAGAATCAATTTTAATAAATGCTTGAGAATATTTGAAATAATTAATTTAATATTTAAGTTGCCTCTTTCAAACGGACGTTAATTTCGCTGCGCTACTCAGTGTAGCAAGCACCATTCGATTTGGTAAAAAGCTGTGGAGGATGTTGAATCCTCCGCCTTATATAAAATGACCTTGAATGATAAATTTAAACCACCATAGCTGATTGTAACAACTTTATTTAAAAAGAATTTTTTCTTTCTATTTTCCAGAACATTCTGTGTTTAAATACTTGATTTTTAAAATTGTGCGCTATTTTCAGTTTTTGAGTATCTCGCTTCCTGTCTGGTTCTAAAATTTTGGTCTGCTGCATTTTAACACTTCTTTCCATTATAAACGATTACAACAATTTTAAATATAATATTCCAATACTTGCATTGTGTTCTGATATAATATAGCACTGAGGAGGAGCCGTGGAACAGGAATAATTGTTTTATTTGTGGGTCACGTACACATCAAAACAGATTATTGCTGGTATTACAGCTTTCCGACTCTCACCTTCCACTTGCCCTAAGTAAGTGTCAATTTAATTATTAAAACATTTGATCATGGATGCTGATATTAAGTATGAGGACACATGCCAGTTAGTGCAGGACATAGCGGACTTGAATTTAAATGACACAAGCATTAATATAAGCATATCAGACTCTACTGTGAATTTTAGGACTTCCAGCGATCTGGCATCTATGGGGCTTACAGACACGAATAGGTTAGGGGCCTCAACAAAATTTGGCGACCGCGCCAGTCCAAAAATATTAAGTCTACCACAGTATAAGTCAGAAAAACATTCAAGTTGGGTAGGAGATGCCCAAATGATATTTAGTGCTTATAATATCGTGAAACCTATGGAGAAATTTGTTGCAGCATGGATGGCATTGCCTGAAAATTTCCGAAATGATTTGGAAAATTTCAGAGACAGAACTGTAGATGAAAAGCCGTATAATACATTTGAGTTATTAATGTCAGAAATTCAACAGAGATATCAGCCTGGAAGATCAGCGAAAAATGTGCGAATTATTACGCTTAGAAAAAATGGGGCGTCAACTACCGTCCGAATTTTACGAACGCTTTTGCACAAAAGCTTCCAGGTTGAATATATCTAGAGATGTAGTCAACTCCATTTTTACAGCTGAGCTACCAATTAGGCTCAGAACAACAATGGAAGTATTTGACACAATGAACATAGATTGGCCAACAAAACTCAGAGGGTTAGACGGCGTGTATAAACAGCAAGAACCACAAGTACATGCTGTAATAGCAGATTCTGTAACGATGCAGCCAGTCAGGGCAGATACCGAAAACCATCTGACTATACAAGAAACTTTGCGTTTCTTATGTAGAGAAGTTGCTAGCTTGCGTAGTGATATTACACAACTTCAGAGTCAGGATAGGTATAATAGACGTCGAAGGAGTCACTCGCGTCAACGCTTCGAAGGGCCACGCGGATGGTGCAAGGCACATTGCGAATACGGACGCAGTGCGAAGTGCCAAGGCGAAAATTGTAATTACCCGCGATTAGGTGGACCCACATGGAAAGGAAGCACAAAACCGGTGGAGAGGAATCCGTCACCGGGAAAAGGGAACAACCCTCGCTAGTAGGAGCCATAGGGGGGGTTCCGTTGCAAAGGCTCCCAGATATGCCTTTAAAAGACATACTCAAAGCAAAAGAGGCGACTAGTACAAATAGCACCGAGATAGGAGGCAAGAGAGTCCGATTCTCACTAAGCGGGGATCTTGAAAACATTGCCGGATTGTCCAGCAAAAAGTTCATTATTAAGGATGAATTATCTGGATTAGAATTTCTCATAGACACGGGTGCTGAGGTAAGCATAGTTAGGTCAGACGTGGTGGAAGCAGATTGCCCCACATTTGATTATCAACTATGGGCCGTTAACGGTAGTCCAATTGAAGTAAAAGGGATGAAAGAAATGTCGGTAACATTAGGCCAGAAATCTTCCTTCCGTTGGAATTTTCTAGTAGCCGATGTCAAGGACCATATCATTGGCATGGATTTCTTGACCCATTTTAAGCTGACATTAGACCCCATAGCCAGGACTATCGCAGAAGGCGTAGGGACATCAACACATACTGAGTCTAACGTGTCGGCAGTTAGAACAGTCCTCTTACCTCGTCCAACAGTCGCACATGACTTTGCCGATATAATCGAGAAGCACCTAGCAGTGTTTCAACCTTTCAGTGCCAAAAGGATAGGTCTGAAGACAGGAGTAGAACACCTAATAGGATTGGTGGCTCCTTTGCCTTGTTCACCAAAGGCTCAACCATTGGCACAACACAAGCAACAATTTGCTTTGTCCGAATTTCACCAATTGCGCGAAGAGAGGATTTGAAGAAGGTCAAATTCAAATTTTGCTTCCCCAATAGTGGTAGTTCCCAAACCTGAACCGGGTCAATGGAGGGTTTGTGGGAATTATCGTCTATTAAACTCAGTGACGAAGGGTGATTCTTATCCTCTCCCTAACCAGAGTACTTTGCTCCGAGATATAATGGGATATGAGGTTTATTCAACTTTAGATCTCCAGAAAGCGTACTATCAGGTACCAATGGAAGAAAGTTCGATACCACTCACCGCAGTCAGATTTCCAGGAGGGGGATCGCATGAATTTCTTCGAATGCCTTTTGGTTTGAAAAATGCCAGTCAGACATTCCAGCGTTTGGCTGAAGAAATCCTTCAGAATTGTCCATTTGCGAGAGTATATATAGACGACATAATTATTTTTAGTCGCTCCCGAAATGAACATCGTAAGCATTTGGAAACGGTTTTGACCAAGCTGGAACAATATGGATTAGTGGTCAAACCTAATAAGAGTAATATAGGTTGCTCTTCAGTTAAATACCTTGGGCATATACTTTCCAAAGACGGAATTAAACCTTTGGAAGATAAGGTCCAAGCTATTAAGGACGTAACGGAACCCCGAACCGTACGCCAGTTGCGAAGGTTCTTGGGTATGATCAGCTATTATCATCGATTCATTCCAGGTCTAGCCGGAATTCTTGGATCATTAACAAGCCATCTCACTCGTGAAAAGAGCACGATCAAGAAGGTTTGGCCTATAAACTTGAGTCAAGAAGACCGAGAAAATTTCCAAAAGGCCAAGGACATGTTAAGTGACGTAACCACATTAGCACCTGTAGATTGGGAAAAACCTTTCGAACTAATCACAGATGCCTCAGATGTTGCATTAGGTGCAGTGCTACAGCAAAGAGATCAGGACGTAGTAAGATCGATTGGGTTTTATAGCCGTAAGCTTAATGATCGAGAAAAACGTTATGATACGTTTGGTAAAGGGCTTCTAGCAGTGTATGCAGCAGTGATACACTTCGAGCATTACTTAGATGGTCACAAGTTTAAGTTATTGACCGATCATAAGCCATTGATTAGCATACTTGGTAAGACAGCTAGGCTTACTTACTCTCGTACAGTAAATTCCCAAATAACTCGGTTAGCAGAGTTCGATTTCACTGTGTCTCATATTGCTGGTAAGGAGAATGTGGTGGCCGATGCATTTAGCCGACCGAATGAAGCTGATGTCGAGCTGATATTTCAAGGTCCATTAAAAAATTTAGATGAATCAATGAACGATTTCGTTAGTCAAATCGAGGAAGCGCAAGGATCGGATCCCTTTACATTAGTATTATCTAAAAGACCAGGATATGTTCGTAAGCTCATAAGTGGCAAGTGGTTGTTACGCGAAACATCTAGAAGTCAACCACGACCATATGTGCCATTGGAGTTACGGGCCAAGATTATCCAAGTGTTGCATGACATGGGTCATCCATCCATTAAAGCCACCATTCGATTGATCAACGACAGATACGTATGGCCACACATGTCTAAAGACATACGGGTATGGGTAAGAGCCTGTGCCAAGTGTCAAACGTGTAAGGTGTGGAGACATACCAGAACCGAGATAAAGAACATTGGAATACCAAATGGACGGTTCAGACACGTACACATAGACATTGTTGAGATGCCTGAAGTAAACGGAAACAAATACTTGCTGACTATGGTAGATAGATTTAGTCGTCAATTTGAAGTGGCGATTTTAAAAGACATGACAGCGCAAGAAGTTTTGTTCGCGTTTCTACATAATTGAATATCGCGTTATGGTGTTCCGGAAAAGGTCACTAGTGATCGCGGTAGTCAATTTATGTCAGAGCTTTTCGTAAGATCCCTCAACATCATGGGAACCACTATAATACATACTAGCGCATATAACCCACGAGCGAATGGGATGGTAGAAAGGCTACATCGTGAACTGAAAGCTGCATTAAGATGTACTAGTGGAACAAGCTGGATACACGATCTTCCTATAGTACTACTCGCCATGCGCAACAGATATAGGGCACAATTAGGAACTTCCATAGCAGAATTGGTTTATGGAGAACCATTAAGGTTACCTGGAGATCTTCTAATAAAAACTCCAAGTAGTCTTGATTGGGCTTCTAGTTATGTAGATTGGTTTGTAGGAGCACTTAGAGACAAGATGTGTCGTTTGGCCCCAACCAAGACTAGAAAACCTAAAACTAAATGCTATGTGTCCTCCGATTTAAAATCGGCTTCGCATGTATATATAACTAATGAGAATAGGAAGAACTGCCTTACACCATTTTACAAAGGACCTTACAAGGTCAAGAGGATGACTGACAAGAACGTCATCATAGAAATAAATGGCATTGAGGATTGTGTTACGTTGGATCGCTGTATTCCCCAGTTTATCTGGATTGACGGTGTGACCGAATTAAAAGATGTGTCGAATGACCGTTCCATGGGCGAATCTGAGGTGTGCAATCCCATCATGCAGGCACATAATGAAATGCAGTACTCTGAAGAACCGTTGTCTAACATGGCAAAATCTTATTCTACTGAATCACAGCATGAAAACTATTTGTCGATACCAGATGATTTTGAAGAACCAGCGAATGTTATACCAGGCGAGATGACGACGTCAGGGTCGCCAGTATGCACAACTCGTTCTGGAAGAATATATCGTCAGCCGAAGAACTATGATTACATCTACTATTAGTCGTTCCTCTCTTTTTTTGAGAAGGTGGTGTATGTGGAGGATTTTGAATCCTCCGCCTTATATAAAATGACCTTGAATGATAAATTTAAACCACCATAGCTGATTGTAATAACTTTATTTAAAAAGAATTTTTTCTTTTTATTTTCCAGAACATTCTTTGTTTAAATACTTGATTTTTAAAATTGTGCGCTATTTTCAGTTTTTGAGTATCTCGCTTCCTGTCTGGTTCTAAAATTTTGGTCTGCTGCATTTTAACATTTCTTTCCATTATAAACGATTACAATAATTTTCAATATAATCTTCCAATACTTGCCTTGTGTTCTGATATAATATAGCACTGAGGAGGATCCTTGGAACAGGTATAATTGTTTTATTTGTGGGTCACGTACACATCAAAACAGATTATTGCTGGTGTTGTAGCTTTCCGACTCTCACCTTCCACTTGCCCTAAGTAAGTGTCAATTTAATTATTAAAACATTTGATCATGGATGCTGATATTAAGTATGAGGACACATGCCAGTTAGTGCAGGACATAGCGGACTTGAATTTAAATGACACAAGGGCAGGACCTAACGGATTTAAATCTAATTGGCACAGGTAACCATGTAGGCATATCAGACTCTACTGTGAATATTAGGACATCTAGCGAACTGGCATCTATGGGGCTTACAGACACCAATAGGTTAGGGGCCTCAACACTAATTTGTTACTAGGTTCGCAACACCTAATACATACTTGCATATATATTAGTTCTCCGCATCAAACAGTATTTAACTGTCAGATGGTTATTCGTTGTTGGTAACCGACATGTGCTATATTTCTCAAACAAAGTTGGTCGAATGCCTGTAAGCGTCTTAAATCCTAATCTCCAAGAGGCCAATGTTTACTAATGCATAGTAAAACTGCGCGTGCAGATGCATTGGTAACACGACCATTAAGGGAAAGTTAAATACACGCGTTTCTACATAAACGGCGAAGGTTGGAGATAGTTGTTCTAGCTGTCGTGATTATCATTCTCACCTCATCAGACATATCGCCTAAGTTATTGATAGAGCACACAAAATATGTAAACCAGTCACCTATATCTAGATCTTCATTCTGCAGCAACCAATTAAAATTCACCAACATCGCAAGATAGTATTAGCCACCGACACGACGGAATGTCCATCGACCTCTATGGCAGCCAATAGGATTAATTGTTAGTTAACCAAATGTCTATTTTTCATTACAGATCTCTGTATCGCGTTGTGATGGTTCACTTTTAACGCCTCAGAAAAAAATGAAAAATTGCGCGAGCGAAATTGATCGATATCAGAAAATCGATTTTTGATATCGGTCAAGTTTTCAGTCTTTTCCGAGCGACATTTCACTGCAAAAAATTCGCGTTGCTAAAAGACCTCGGTATTTTTTCTGCTGAGTCGTGATTAAGCATTTTTAAGTTAACGTACAAAAAGAATTCATTCATTTTTGTGCAAAATACCGCTGTTAACAGACGTTCCTTTCTCTACTGGATACATTGTTTAAAAGATATACCTGTGTTCAACTTTAAGTTTTATTATTACGTGAAATCTGTTTTTACTACCGAGATAGATTACCGAATTTGTAGAAGCCTGAGTACAAAATACTAGTAAGTATCTAATTTTTATTCAATGTAATACTTTAAATTAATTTAACATATTTTGGAGCTCTGAAATTTACATTAAATAAACATTATATGTAACCTTAACAATGTAAAATTAAAGTTAGAGGTTAGGGGTCACAATTATGCTATGAACTGAGAACTTTTGAATGATCTGTTATTTGAAAAAATGTTTTTATCTTTGTTTCGACTGTAATAGATATGCTGTATAATAGCTTAAGTTAGGAATGCATAATAATCCTCGATTTATTTGGAAACAATAAATTGCGCTGATTTGTCCTTTTCCTCGACAATTTTGTTCATGTCAGAGGGAGCATCTTGAGATTCTTGCTCACCTTATCAAGTTTGGAATAATGTGAATTGAGCTTTAGTTCCGACACTCCGTATACTATCTGTCATTTATAGCTGGTTTGTTTTCTTACTGCACCTATGCTTTCCGAATACATCTGTCTATCTGCTCGTTATACCGCAAACATCCATCTGAATCTCTCAGTTTTCTTATTTGCTTTTAGAATACCTGTATTAAACACAATACGCAGAGAGCTTGCAGATCTTCCACCATCATCCCCATTGTAATTTATTACGGACTTCATTTGCAAATGCATGACATTTTTATCTATTGATATTTAACTCATTTTTACGTGTGTCTAGCCGCTCAATTTTCCGTGGGTCTGAGGTTTTTCTGTATAGAATAAGTATCATTTTCGACATTTCAATGCATCAAAATCCTTTCGTCACAAATAAATTCAGTATAAAAACCTATATAGTTAAATATATCTTTATACATAAAAATATGCTATGTATATATTAAAAGCAATGAATAAATTGTAAAATTGTTTGATCATTCCGCAAAAGTTTTACAACTTAGTTTTGTCATTTTACTTTAATTTAATATGTTTTGTTTGTTTGTGCGCGCGTGCGATAAAGAGGCTAGATTATTTGAGAATCGTATCAGACGAAAATTTCCAATATTTTGTGCATTAACAAAACTTTAAATGCTTTTTTGCCCAATAAAATATCTTCACATGTTGCAAATTTCTATCAATCTCAGCTTCAAGTCTTGCATTGATATGTGCTCCTAATTAGCAGCAAAGCTAACCTTTGACTTGGTTAAATCCAAGTTAGTTTAATGCACGTGCACCAATTTTATATTTTATTATTGACTTTACACTAGTCCATTTGAACAAAGTATTTCTAAAGAATGTTATTTTTGGCAAATCTTTATAAAATAAAATTTCTCCTCTACGCTAAGGTTTTGATTAACCCCTGCTCTGTCAGGCGTTGAGCTTGAGCTAGACGTAATATTGTCTGCTAGGCTGGTTACACACAGAAGACTAATAGTAGCACGCTTGACAATCTCGTTTTAAACAATCGCTTTGTGTTGAAACCAGCTCTGTCCTATACAGCGACGCATTACTTTACAATAGAGTTAAAAAGGTCATTTTCTTTTCGCCAGAATTCAACACAACTTTAAAATCTCTTACTTTATAAGTCAAGTTTCTAAAGCAAAACACACCGAATTTAGAGCCCAGTCCGCAGCAAATTCTGGACGGAATTTGGCGAGTTCCCAATAAGGACGAAGCCGTTAAGAAGCTAGATTACATACATTTTCTACATTATTATAATCAAGGTTGCGGTCTTGATATAAACACCTGACCCATTAATTACTTACATATGTCAGTATAAACTAAGAATTGTATAGTGTAGAAAAGACATTTCATCCAGTACACCGGTTTCGTCCTTATTGGGAACGCATCAAGTACTGGCCAGAATTTGCCGCGGACAGGATACGCACCTGGGCACGTCTGCTTCGGAATCTGGTGCTCTAACCACTGAGCTATCCTGCCGCACACTACACTACACACAATTTTCAGTTATATACTAACTAATGTAACTTGGTTAGTCAATTTTTCCTTTAGGTGGAGCTCATATGGCATCCATTTAGACCCAAAGTTCCAACTAACCATGCCCAATCTGTCATTACTGAACAGACACCACATTACATGGGGAAGTGGTATTGAAATGAACATTTATATAATTAAACGAACATTGGTTGCGCGGGTGGTGATAACAATTATTATAATCAAGGTTGCGGTCTTGATATAAACACTGACCCATTACCTTATATATGCAGAATTCACACTAGAGCAGTAGCAGCTTCATCCGAGACAGGCCTGTCCTCATTGGAACTCGTCAGTTGCAAATGTGCTGTGACAGATATGAACTTGGCATGGCTCAGCTGAATTGGTGCTTTAACCACGATCATTCTGCCGCACACATAACAATTTTAGTTATAGTACACTACTTTGTGCTGGGTCAATTTTTCCTTAAGGTGGAGCTCATATGGCATCCATTTAGACCCAAAGTTCCAACTAACCATGCCTAATCTGTCATTACTGAACAGACACCACATTACATGGGGAAGTGGTATTGAAATGAACATTTATATAATTAAACGAACATTGGTTGTGCGGGTGGTGATAACAATTATTATAATCAAAGTTGCGATCTTGATATAAACACCTGAACCATTAATTACTTACATATGTCAGTATAAACTAAGAATTGTATGTAATGTGGTGACTGTTCAGTAATGACAGATTGGGCATGGTTAGTTGGAACTTTGGGTCTAAATGGATGCCATATGAGTTCCACCTAAAGGAAAAATTGACTAACCAAGTTACATTAGTTAGTATATAACTGAAAATTGTGTGAGTGTAGTGTGCGGCAGGATAGCTCAGTGGTTAGAGCACCAGATTCCGAAGCAGACGTGCCCAGGTTCGTATCCTGTCCGCGGCAAATTCTGGCCAGTACTTGATGAGTTCCCAATAAGGACGAAACCGGTCTACTGGATGAATTGCCTTTTCTACACTATACAATTCTTAGTTTATACTGACATATGTAAGTAATTAATGGGTCAGGTGTTTATATCAAGACCGCAACCTTGATTATAATAATTGTTATCACCACCTGCGCAACCAATGTTTGTTTAATTATCTACATTAAGCAATGCTTGATTTGTACCGACTTATTGATGTACATATAGGAACAGGTGTATATATCAAGTTTGCAACATAGAATTATAAACATAACAATAACAAAATAGGATTAAACACATAAAAGTCATTTAACAATAATTGATTGCGCGGGTGGTGGTAAAAATTCTTTAAATCAAGTGTGCGAGCTTGAAGTAAACACCAATCCCATTGTATTTAGCCTGTCGTCGAACAAAATAACAAAACTACCGCCAGCTGCAACGGCATCTATTGTTCTGTGGTGATTTGGTAGACCGTTCTGCTTGCTCGAATCCAGTGGACCGCCTTTCATATCACCCACGAAGATCAATTGTAGTTTTTGCGTAAACGATCGTGATACAAGCATGTCTCTTTCGCTTTTATTTTCATAAAGTTCGCAGTCCCAGTCCTTAGAGAAGATTAAACGGGTTTGCGACAAGAACGAGTTTATACAATTCATATTTTTAACTTATGGCAATTACTCGAATAATTTCATATTTATCGCCGTCATACAATAGATGTCTTTCTAGATTTAAATAATACATTTGACTCTGGGGATTGCAGCATTATAATCGAAATTTTACCATAAAAATTTTGCTGCTAAATTTGTAAATGTGCGAATTCTTTAGACAAATGATTCTAACCGCAATGGATTATAGCAGAAATTTAATACTAATATTGGCGTACGTCAAGGGGATCCAATTTTCCATTCTTTGAATAAAGTAGTCGGCTTTGACTATTAGGAGGATACTATATTAAGATTCGCCAAAACAGATTCCGTCCAGAGCACTCTGAGTTGATATACCATTGCCTTTCCGTCTTACGGTTTGAAAATAACAACTAAATGGATGGTATTAATACAAGATAACCTATCGCTCACATAAACTGATGGAATTAATAGATACACATATCTTTGTAGTTGCATCAATAACGCACGCAATATGAGAATATTAATAACTGGTTTGGCGATTTACCCTTGCCGTTTATGGAGAAAATATTGGATAAAACATTGCTGTAAATGTCTTGTATACAATGCATTTGTAATGTTGTATTGTTATATGCTAGTTGGAGTTGATCTTATACGTTTACATGCATTTGCCCACCGCTGTATGAGAATCGTAGCCGATATTAGTTACCTACAGACATTAGCAGCGTCTGTAATACACCTGTACGTGCAGTTGTATTATATGTTAGTGAGACTTGACCCATTCGACCACCGATATTGTGAAAATATTATTTCAAGCTCAAAAATTTGTTTTAAAGAATAGTTACCACCACCTGCGCAATCAAATGTTGTTTAAATTGTATGACCTACATATTTTTGTCGCGAAAGATGCAATTATTTAATGCTTGTGACTGCATAGAAATTGTGCAGCCGACATTTCCAGTCAGGTACAGTGTATGCGTGACTACGATAGATGAGAGTCGCATATATAATTTTGCTTTCCATATCTATAGAATGCGGTTTGATCCTCGCTATTCAGTTTACCGTCGTACTCTGATGATGATCATGGAAGGTCTAAACGCGTCAGTGCGTGCGACTGGCGGTAGTTTTGCTGTTGTTCGACGACTGGTTAAATAAAATAGGATTGGTGTTTACTTCAAGCTCGAAAACTTGATTTAAAGAATTGTTACCACCACCCGCGCAATCAATTATTGTTTAATTCAATGCACCTATAGCTTGCCAACAACGAATAAGCAACATCGACATCCGTAGAAGCAATTCTTGATACGCATATATATACTTCATGTTAGCCAAACAAATTAGACTATATCGTCTGAGCTGTCTTGATCATATTTTAGGTATGCTTTCATTTCTATTGCCCAGTAGAGCTTTTTTCTCTCAATTATCAGTAGATTGGCATAAAATCCTGGTGGTATAGCGGAAACATTTTAAGTAAACCGCAATTTTATTAAGTTTTTTAGAATTAGATATTCTACTAAATCTTGGTTGTAAAATCTGTGTGATATGGTATGTAATTTTGCTGAGTGTTAATCTTGTTAACTGTAATTAATTAGCTTTACGAAGGGACAACATTATTTGTCTTTGCTGAGAAGTATTTATTCATAATCACTTAGTTAATTGATTAAAGAGCGAGCGTTCGTTCTATGCAAAGTAGTGCTTGAAGCGGACATTCCTTCATGAAGTGGATATATTTTTTTAAATAAACAATTGTTCTGTATTATTGGGTATTGCATCATTACCTCTTACTTTTTTTTAACACCAAGTGAGATTACCATATCTTATTGCCTTCGGATATTTCTCGAGACTCCTATGTAGCATTAAGATTTCTACGTTAAGAGACATAAAAGTATTATGGTTTTAGTACGTTTGATTGATTTATTATTTTTAAAATGTTTTTCATCGCTGTTTCAACTTTAATAGACTTGCTGCACAATGGTTTAAGATAAAAATGCTTAAACTTCCACGATTTGTCTTATAGCACACACACATATACACATAAGCAGTACAACTTTTAATGATTGCATAAGGCATCGGTTAGTTTTGCATGATGGATGAACCAAGACAAGTTAATGTAGATTGGCCAGAAATGCGAGTCCCTATGACTAAAGTCTACTTATACTAATCTATAAAATGGCCAATATCGTCATTTATTCGTGCGTGGGTAAACAAAGTCAGTGTTTAAACGAACATTGGTTGCGCGGGTGGTGATAACAATTATTATAATCAAGACCGCAACCTTGATTATAATAAAAGTCAGTGTTCATTTAAGCTCTTCAATAAGATATTCCTTAGTGCTTCGGTGAGTTGGAAACATGCCAAATTACGCATGATGGGCTGCCAAGAACCTTCGCTATCTCTTATGGGCCATTTAAGCGAAATATATTTTATTTATTGGCTCATGTAATTTGTGGGATCAGACATTTAAACCAGCCAGTCTTTTATAAATGGCGCTCTTTAAATGAATGATATCAGTAATGTTTGTTTCCAGGAAAATCGAATTTTTTTGAGCACCAAGGTGTAACACATTCTAGGCTAATTTAATGGAAAATGTTATTCATTTCCAAAATCGTGAATGATCGAACTTGGTGTGGTGTTGCCTTTCTGCTATCTAGTGTTGCAGCAAAAGCCTTATTGACAAACTGCCTACAACATTTGATAGACGAATTTTAGGTACCGCGTAGGCACTCTGATTCTCTGAGTCGTTGAAGTGCGGGCACCAACTACAAAATTCCGCTTATAATATATTTCGTATTTGGATGTATATCAAATTTGGCCTCTAGGCTTAAGTAACGTTTGAATATACGAGTGACTGTTAATGATTTAAGTGGGGCAAACAGAGCTCAGGTTCGAGTCCTATCTGCGGCAAATTCTGGCCAATAATATGATGAGTTCCCAATAAGGACGAAACCGGTCTACTGGATGAATTGCCTTTTCTACACTATTCAATTCTTAGTTTATAAAGTCATATATAAGTAATTAATGGGTCATGTGTTTATATCAAGACCGCAACCTTGATTATAATAAATGTTATCACCACCCGCGCAACCAATGTTCGTTTAATTATATAAATGTTCATTTCAATAGCACTTCCCCATTTAGTGCGGTGTCTGTTCAGTAATGACAGATTGAGGACAGTTAGTTGGAACTTTAGTTCTAAATGAATGCCATATAAGCTCCACCTAAAGTAAAAATAGACTAACAAATTTACTTTAGTTTGTATATAACTGAAAATTGTGTGCAGTGTATTGTGCGGCAGGATGGCTCAGTGTTTAGAGCACCAGATTCCGAAGCAGACGTGCCCAGATTCCAGTCATTTCCGGGGCAAATTCTGGGCAGTGCATAATGAGTTCCCAATAAGGACGAAACTAGTCTGCTGTACGAATTGCCCTTTCTACACTTTACAATTCTTAGTTTCAACTGACATATGCAAGTAATTAATGGGTCAGATGTTTATATCAAGACCGCAAACTTCATCATAATAATTGTTATCACCACCCGCGCATCCAATTTTCGTTTAATTATATAAATGTTCGTTTCAATACCACTTCGCGATGTAGTGAGGTATCTGTTCAGTAATGACAGATTGGGGCTGGTTATTTGGAACTAGTGTGTAAATGGATGCCATATGAGATCCACCTAAAGAAAAAATAGACTAAACAAGTTACAGTGGTTAGTATGTAATTGAAAAATGTGTGCAGTGTAGTGTGTGGCAGGATGGCTCAGTGGTTAGAGCATCAGATACCGAAGCAGACCTACCCAGGTTCCAGTCATGTCCGCGGCAAATTCTGACCAGTATATGAAGAGTTCCAAATAAGGACGAAACCGGTCTACTGGATGAATTGCCTTTTCTGCACTATACAATTCTTAGTTTGTACTGACATATGTAAGTAATTAATGGGTCAGGTTTTTGTATGAAAACCGCCACCTTGATTATATTAATTGTTATCACCTCCCGCGCATCCAATTTTCGTTTAATTATATAAATATTCATTTCAATACCACTTCCGCATGATGTGTGATGTCTGTTCAGTAATGACAGATTGTGAATGGTTATTTGGAATTTGTGTGTAAATGGATGCCATATGAGCTCCACCTAAAGAAAAAATAGACTAACCAAGTTACATTAGTTAGTATGTAACTGAAAATTGTGTGCCGTGTATTGTGCGGTAGGATGGCTCAGTGGTTAGAGCACCAGATTCCACAGGAGACGTGCTCATGTGTCTTTATGAAGGCTGCAACCTTGATTATAATAATTGTTTTCACCATCCGCGTAACCAATGTTTGTTTAATTATATAAATGTTCATTTCAATACCACTTCCCCATGTAGTGTGGTGTCTGTTCAGTAGTAACAGATTTGGGATGGTTATTTGGAACTTTAGGTCTAAATTGATGACATATGAGCTCCACCTGAACGAAAAATGGACTAGTCAAGTTACATTAGTTTGTGTATAATTAAAATTGTATGGAGTGTAGAGTGCGGCAGGATGGCTCAGTGGTTAGAGCACCAGATTCCTAAGCAGACGTGCGCAGGTCCCAGTCATGTCCGCGGCAAATTCTGGCCAGTATATGATGAGTTCCCAATAAGGACGAAACCCGTCTACTGGATGAATTGCCTTTACACTATACAATTCTTAGTTTACAATGACATATGTAAGTAATTTATGGGTCAGGTGTTTATATCAAGACCGCAACCTCGATTATAATAATTGTTATCACCACCCGCACAACCAACATTCGTTTAATTATATAAATGTTCATTTCAATACCATTTCCCCATGTAATGTGGTGTCTGTTCAATAATGACAGATTGGGCATGGTTAGTTGGAACTTTGTGTCTAAATGGATGCCATATGAGCTCCACGTAAAGAAAATATGGACTAACCAAGTTACATTATTTAGTATATAACAGAAAATTGTGTGCCGTGCAGTGTGCAGCAGGGTGGCTCATTGGTTAGAGCACCAGATTCCGAAGCAGAATTTCCCCAGATTCGAGTCATGTCCGCCGCAAATTCTGGCCAGTGCATGATGAGTTCCGAATAAGGACGAAACCGGTCTACTGGATGAATTGCCTTTTATACACTATACAGTTCTTCGTTTATGCTAACATATGTAATTAATTAATGGGTCAGGTGTTTATATCAAGGACGTAACTTTGATTATAATAATTGTTATCACCACCCGCGCAACCAACGTTCGTTTAATTATATAAATGTTAATTTCAATACCACTTCCCCATGTAGTGTTGTGTCTGTTCAGTAATGACAGATTGGGGATGGCTAGTTGGAACTTTGGGTCTAAATGAATGCCAGAAGTGCTCCACCAAAAGGGAAAATAGACTAACCAAGTTACATTAGCTAGTATATAACTGAAAATTGTTTGCCGTACATTGTGCGGCAGGATGGCTCAGTGGTTAGAGCACCACATTCCGAAGCAGAAGTTCCCCAGGTTCGAGTCATAGTCATGTCCGCGGCAAATTCTGACCAGTATATGAAGAGTTCCAAATAAGGACGAAACCGGTCTACTGGATGAATTGCCTTTTCTGCACTATACAATTCTTAGTTTGTACTGACATATGTAAGTAATTAATGGGTCAGGTTTTTGTATGAAAACCGCCACCTTGATTATATTAATTGTTATCACCTCCCGCGCATCCAATTTTCGTTTAATTATATAAATATTCATTTCAATACCACTTCCGCATGATGTGTGATGTCTGTTCAGTAATGACAGATTGTGAATGGTTATTTGGAATTTGTGTGTAAATGGATGCCATATGAGCTCCACCTAAAGAAAAAATAGACTAACCAAGTTACATTAGTTAGTATGTAACTGAAAATTGTGTGCAGTGTAGTGTGCGGTAGGATGGCTCAGTGGTTAGAGCACCAGATTCCACAGGAGACGTGCTCATGTGTCTTTATGAAGGCTGCAACCTTGATTATAATAATTGTTTTCACCATCCGCGTAACCAATGTTTGTTTAATTATATAAATGTTCATTTCAATACCACTTCCCCATGTAGTGTGGTGTCTGTTCAGTAGTAACAGATTTGGGATGGTTATTTGGAACTTTAGGTCTAAATTGATGACATATGAGCTCCACCTGAACGAAAAATGGACTAGTCAAGTTACATTAGTTTGTGTATAATTAAAATTGTATGGAGTGTAGAGTGCGGCAGGATGGCTCAGTGGTTAGAGCACCAGATTCCTAAGCAGACGTGCGCAGGTCCCAGTCATGTCCGCGGCAAATTCTGGCCAGTATATGATGAGTTCCCAATAAGGACGAAACCCGTCTACTGGATGAATTGCCTTTACACTATACAATTCTTAGTTTACAATGACATATGTAAGTAATTTATGGGTCAGGTGTTTATATCAAGACCGCAACCTCGATTATAATAATTGTTATCACCACCCGCACAACCAACATTCGTTTAATTATATAAATGTTCATTTCAATACCATTTCCCCATGTAATGTGGTGTCTGTTCAATAATGACAGATTGGGCATGGTTAGTTGGAACTTTGTGTCTAAATGGATGCCATATGAGCTCCACGTAAAGAAAATATGGACTAACCAAGTTACATTATTTAGTATATAACAGAAAATTTGAAAATTGTGGTGCAGTGTATTGTGCGGCAGGATGGCTCAGTGTTTAGAGCACCAGATTCCGAAGCAGACGTGCCCAGATTCCAGTCATTTCCGGGGCAAATTCTGGGCAGTGCATAATGAGTTCCCAATAAGGACGAAACTAGTCTGCTGTACGAATTGCCCTTTCTACACTTTACAATTCTTAGTTTCAACTGACATATGCAAGTAATTAATGGGTCAGATGTTTATATCAAGACCGCAAACTTCATCATAATAATTGTTATCACCACCCGCGCATCCAATTTTCGTTTAATTATATAAATGTTCGTTTCAATACCACTTCGCGATGTAGTGAGGTATCTGTTCAGTAATGACAGATTGGGGCTGGTTATTTGGAACTAGTGTGTAAATGGATGCCATATGAGATCCACCTAAAGAAAAAATAGACTAAACAAGTTACAGTGGTTAGTATGTAATTGAAAAATGTGTGCAGTGTAGTGTGTGGCAGGATGGCTCAGTGGTTAGAGCATCAGATACCGAAGCAGACCTACCCAGGTTCCAGTCATGTCCGCGGCAAATTCTGACCAGTATATGAAGAGTTCCAAATAAGGACGAAACCGGTCTACTGGATGAATTGCCTTTTCTGCACTATACAATTCTTAGTTTGTACTGACATATGTAAGTAATTAATGGGTCAGGTTTTTGTATGAAAACCGCCACCTTGATTATATTAATTGTTATCACCTCCCGCGCATCCAATTTTCGTTTAATTATATAAATATTCATTTCAATACCACTTCCGCATGATGTGTGATGTCTGTTCAGTAATGACAGATTGTGAATGGTTATTTGGAATTTGTGTGTAAATGGATGCCATATGAGCTCCACCTAAAGAAAAAATAGACTAACCAAGTTACATTAGTTAGTATGTAACTGAAAATTGTGTGCAGTGTAGTGTGCGGTAGGATGGCTCAGTGGTTAGAGCACCAGATTCCACAGGAGACGTGCTCATGTGTCTTTATGAAGGCTGCAACCTTGATTATAATAATTGTTTTCACCATCCGCGTAACCAATGTTTGTTTAATTATATAAATGTTCATTTCAATACCACTTCCCCATGTAGTGTGGTGTCTGTTCAGTAGTAACAGATTTGGGATGGTTATTTGGAACTTTAGGTCTAAATTGATGACATATGAGCTCCACCTGAACGAAAAATGGACTAGTCAAGTTACATTAGTTTGTGTATAATTAAAATTGTATGGAGTGTAGAGTGCGGCAGGATGGCTCAGTGGTTAGAGCACCAGATTCCTAAGCAGACGTGCGCAGGTCCCAGTCATGTCCGCGGCAAATTCTGGCCAGTATATGATGAGTTCCCAATAAGGACGAAACCCGTCTACTGGATGAATTGCCTTTACACTATACAATTCTTAGTTTACAATGACATATGTAAGTAATTTATGGGTCAGGTGTTTATATCAAGACCGCAACCTCGATTATAATAATTGTTATCACCACCCGCACAACCAACATTCGTTTAATTATATAAATGTTCATTTCAATACCATTTCCCCAGGTAATGTGGTGTCTGTTCAATAATGACAGATTGGGCATGGTTAGTTGGAACTTTGTGTCTAAATTGATGCCATATGAGCTCCACGTAAAGAAAATATGGACTAACCAAGTTACATTATTTAGTATATAACAGAAAATTGTGTGCCGTGCAGTGTGCAGCAGGGTGGCTCATTGGTTAGAGCACCAGATTCCGAAGCAAAATTTCCCCAGATTCGAGTCATGTCCGCCGCAAATTCTGGCCAGTGCATGATGAGTTCGGAATAAGGACGAAACCGGTCTACTGGATGAATTGCCTTTTATACACTATACAATTCTTCGTTTATGCTAACATATGTAAGTAATTAATGGGTCAGGTGTTTATATCAAGAACGTAACTTTGATTATAATAATTGTTATCACCACCCGCGCAACCAACGTTCGTTTAATTATATAAATGTTAATTTCAATACCAGTTCTCCAAGTAGAGTGGTGTCTGTTCAGTAATGACAGATTGCGGATGGTTAGTTGGAACTTTGGGTCTAAATGGATGCCATATGAGTTCCACGTAAAGAAAAAATGGACTAACCAAGTTACATTAGTTAGTATATAACAGAAAATTGTGTGCCGTGCAGTGTGCAGCAGGATGGCTCACTGGTTAGAGCACCAGATTCCGAAGCAGAATTTCCCCAGATTCGAGTCATGTCCGCCGCAAATTCTGGCCAGTGCATGATGAGTTCCGAATAAGGATGAAACCGGTCTACTGGATGAATTGCCTTTTATACACTATACAGTTCTTCGTTTATGCTAACATATGTAATTAATTAATGGGTCAGGTGTTTATATCAAGGACGTAACTTTGATTATAATAATTGTTATCACCACCCGCGCAACCAACGTTCGTTTAATTATATAAATGTTAATTTCAATACCAGTTCTCCAAGTAGTGTTGTGTCTGTTCAGTAATGACAGATTGGAGATGGCTATTTGGAACTTTGGGTCTAAATGAATGCCAGAAGTGCTCCACCAAAAGGGAAAATAGACTAACCAAGTTACATTAGCTAGTATATAACTGAAAATTGTTTGCCGTACATTGTGCGGCAGGATGGCTCAGTGGTTAGAGCACCACATTCCGAAGCAGAAGTTCCCCAGGTTCGAGTCATGTTCATTTCAATACCACTTCCACATGTAGTGTGTGTCTGTTCAGTAATGACAGATTGGAGATGGTTAATTGGACTTTGTGTCTAAATGGATGCCAATGAGCTCCACCTAAAGGAAAAATAGACTTACCAAGTTACATTAGTTAGTAAATAACTGAAAATTGTGTGCAGTGTAGCGTGCGGCAGGATGCGTCAGTGGTTAGAGGACCAGATTCCGAAGGAGACGTGCCCAGGTTCGAGTCCTGTCGGCGGGAATTTGTGGCCAGTTGATGATGAGTTCCGAAAAACGACGAAACCGATCTGCTGGATGAATTGCTATTTCTACACTATATATCAATATATATCAATACTTCATAATTTCTAAGCATTTTGAAGTACATGTGACTTTTTTAATTTCACCAGCGGCTATCGTGCTGAGGAACGTATCCTCTGAATCAGCACTTTTACATTAGACACATCCACACTAAATAACAGTCATTCAAGGTACACTCGTGTCAGCATTAAAACATCAATCTCGAAAGAGCGATATTTGAATTGTCATATCATAATCAAAAAGTACACGAGGGCTCTGTTCGAAATAATTCTGTGTTCTTCAGTGAAAATGAAAGCATTTTACATTGTATTGCTCAAGAAATTTAAATCCACGGTTCGTCAAAGAGTGGACACCGGTCTCAGAATATTTAACAGCGCATACAATTGCAATGGCCTCAGGTGTTATAGACTGAGACAAACGTTGAATGTTGAGATCAGAGCTTGATAAAGTGGCTCTCTGCGTTAAATTGGTGCGTATCCAGCCAAAAACGATTAGCTCGTGCGATTGTGCATAGTTGTACACATTTATCAAGGAGGCCCGCATCAGAATCTGGTGTGCCCATTTGTCGGAAATAACTAAATCGGATATTTGAAACTCCCCTGAAATGTGACAACCTTGGAGACTGCCACAAATTACCACATTTTGAACCGTATTCTCCGCCACCACGTCAAGAAAGCATTCCATCAATCAACTGGGTACACGCAGTTTTGTCAACTGACAGGCCGAACCTGTTTTTCTAATACCAAATAAATTCGCCGCTGATTTTGTTGCATATTGTCCAAGTCTTGCATATATTTTGCAGGCAATCCACTTTGCGTCTGGCTTTGTAGATTCTTGACGCAGAAAATATGAACTAATACCGAGGATATTGCTGCAGTTAAAGTAATCCGTTTGTAGTCGCGTCCTGATTATACTTTTTTTTGTTGACATGTAAAAATATTTTCCAATTACAATAAAGTGAAACAAAAGTAATGCCCCCGTTTGCTTACAATTCTTACAGGTGTATACTAAATACTGGACTACAAGATTTAACAAAAATCAATAATGTAAACAAACATATTAAAGTCTAGATTTACATTTGTTCGTGTTATACAATTTTATTAAGTATTGTAGACCGTTATTTCAAATATACCTACAGGAATTGTAAACAAACGAGGGCATTCATATTGTTTCACTTTATTGTGTTGTGACGGATCACTTTTAATGCCATTACCTTTAAATCACAGTGGGTTATTATTGTTGTCAGTTTATCCGTTAAATTTGGTCTACTATTAATCTTTTTCAGGAATTTAGAATAACATTTTATATCGCAATACAATGTTCAACGATCTAAATCGACGTCAATTTCAATTTAGCCGAATGGTGCGCAGCAGGTAATTTAAAAGAAAATTGTTAAAATCTCATTTTTACTTTTCTATTCATATTTATTTTACATATTTAAATTTATAAAAAGGTTAGCATAAACCCATTAAGCTTTGCAGAAGCAAAAATAGAAAGATTTAAGTAACCATTTACACATACATACGTAAGAATAAACCTGCATGTACTCACATACTTCTGTGGGCGAAGTATACATACTGAACTATCGGGAATTGGTTTTTTAGATAAAGAACAGTTTTTTCAAGAATACTTTACAGCAAAAATTGATTTTCTTTTTACATTGCTAATTCGTTTTTTACTATTGATTGTAGCATACCCCCAGAATTATACTCAATAATTTACAATTATGTTGAAACGAATGAAAGATTATTAAATTATTTAACGCTGATTGGTGCGATTAACGAGTTGAAAGCGTTTCCAGTGACGTTGTCGTTACTTCACAAAATTCGCTTAAGAAAGCTGAAGAAAAATATCCGAAAAAAGGTAGGTCCAATCGAATTATTTTACGCATTTTAACTCTTACGATGAATTTTCCTTTGTTTAGTTTCCTATATAAATATATATATATATATATATATATATATATATATATATATATATATATATATATATAAAAGTACAATGGCATAATTCGATCTCATATTGCCTGATTAATGTTTTACTTCATTTATGACTATATATTAATATATGTTTATATAAAAGTATAATGGCAGGATTGGACCTGAAATATTGAAAGACCTTAATTGTCTTATCAGTGGATTCCATTTCTGTCTTCTACAAAGTTTCTTCATTGCTATCACGTGAAGATTTAAAAATTGATTTTATTATATTTAAAATCGGCTTGTAGGATAGCTAGTCCTACAAAACAAAAAAATTAATTTAAGAAATACAAGATTTAGTAAAATCCCTACTGTGCTATTTGAAATGCAATTTTAAAATTCAAATAAGGTAAAATTTTTGTGATGATGATCATGGAAGGTCGAAACGCGTCAGTGCGTTGCAGCTGGCGGTAGTTTTGTTATGTTGTTCGAAGACTGGTTAAATACAATGAGGTCGGTGTTTACTTCAAGCTCGCAAACTTGATTTTAAAAAAAATTATTTTGTGTGTTTGAAGTAAATTTACAATGGCATTAATTTCAATATATATATGAATGAAACTTGACAAATTGACAGTTTGATTTCTGTCATATGAACCGAAATTATTTTATTTCAAACATATACGTGCCCATTGTTTTGAATATTGAAATGCTTACTGCAATGTCCTCGTGGAGACTATTTTTGTTGTGTAATGCGCACAAATAAAATTATGTTTTCTTGTTTGTACGATGTTTGGAATGTGTATTCTTGATTTCTAGAAAAATTAAACAACCAATTTTCAGTTGGAAGCATATAATATTGTTAATTTAACTCATAAACAATTATATTTTTATACAATGGAATACAAACACCGAAGGAGAACATTGGTTGATTATTTTGGTTATCACAGTTTTAATGAAGAAATACATTGAAATCATTAACCCGGGTAAAATTTTAAATATTCAACTAACGTATTTTCGTTTATTAAATTGTAAATAATTTAGAAGTCCTTACGAAAATAATCAGTTTGTCAGCATAAATATAAGATATATTTCAATTATTTAGATAGTGGTGGTATTGATTTTTAATCTGAAAGTATTAGATTGCGTGGAAAAATCCTTCCAATGAACTTTGCTTCATTTATGGCTAGATATAAATATATGTTTATACAAAATCGTTCGTTCTGATATATTGGAGATCTTTACTGGCCTTAGTTTTGGATTCCATATTTTGTTTTATGCAGTGTTTCATTATTCCAAAAACATATAAATAAATAAATATATTTTATCACATTCAAATAAAGCGTGTAGGATAGTTAATCTTCAAATACACATATCATTTATTACGGTTTATGTATTTAACAAATTCAAGATGGCGTAAAAATGATACTGTGGACTTTTATATGTATTTTTAAAATTCGTATCTTGTAAATATGTTGTTTTTTTGGCATGATATATAAAATTTTTACTGAATTTGACTTTATATATCGTTAAAACTGGACTTGTTGATGGATTTCAATTTTATCTTAGACATTTTTTTTACTAAAATGTCTTCTTTTCATATATGAGTCTTCGTATTTATTTGAAATTAAAATTCATACTCCCATGCCTTCTAGGAAACCACTTTTGTTACCCACAAAAATTGCTTAATCGGTACAACTAAACTGGTGTTTTCATGCATGCATGATTTTGTGAATGCCTATCGTTTAATTCTCAAAGAAGTCAGACTTTTCATGATAAATCTTACGCAATAAAAAATATCAGCAATATGGTAATCCCCATTAGGAAGCTTATAGCATTCTTGTTTGAATTCATGAACAATTATTTTTTATACAATAGAAAGCGCACAGAATAACAATTCCTACAACAAAAAATCGTTGCAATTATTAAACCTGTGGCTATTGTTGCAGTACACAATACCAACATAATGGTACTTAAGAGATACAAGGTAACAACACAAAGGTAGTCGAGTCGGTACGTGGTACCAATATGATGGATTCAAATTTATGGTAAAGTTCAACATAATTTGGTATAAAGCATAATGATACGCATTAACAAATTAAATGCTGAAAAGTAAGAGTTCCGAGCATGAAAATTCTAGCGAAAAATTGTCGTACACCCAACAAGAACTCAAACATTGATTTTGATTTTGCTTTGAATGACAAAATATACCTCAGCAATGCAGCGTCTTTGGATGTTTAATTTGTCTCTCCTTCATTGTTTATGAAGCTTCTCCTCGTTGTTCTTAAGTTTCGGCAATTTTTTTCCGTTGCCATCTTCAGAGCTCTTTCAAAATAAACAAATCTGTCTATAAAATGTAACTTTATCTTTACGTTCTCCTTATATTTTAGTATATGCAATATATTTAAATTTCAAGCTGTTTTCTTATATATTTTTAAATACGAAAACTGGATTATCAATTATTTTATCTGCACTAATATATTTATATTTTTTGTTGACGAAAAGGACAAAGCGGAACAACGTTTGGCAAAAAATCGCGAAAATATGGACGCAGAATTCGAATTATTGATGGTGCAAAATAGCACATGTCTGACCGACGAAAAAGCACAAAATCCACTGATAGATGAAATTGATGAAGATGTTGGAGAACCATTCCAATTGATAAGCCACGATGAATATATCGATATTGAAGCAAACGACGGAGCGGAGCAACTGTTAACTGCAAATTGCGAAGATGTTGAGGATGAGTTCGAATTATTAAGCGCGCAAGATAGTCCAAATATGACCGAAGACGAATCAGCAAATCAAGAGTTTGATGAAAGTGATGAAGTTGTTGGTGACCAATTCCAATTAATAAACTCCCATGAATATATACATCTTGATGCAAATGGCGGGACGGAGGAACGGTTTGCCGAAACTTGTGAAGACCTTGAGGAAAATTTCGAAATGTTGGCGGTGGAAAAAAGCGTACATCGATCACATTTAGAAGCAGCAGATCTGCTGCGCAGAGATAGTTATTAAGATATCTCGGAACAATTTGAATTGATGGTGCCGCACATGTATAAAAATGTAGACGAAAAAGATGAAACGAAACAACGGTTAGCTAACATTTATGAAAATTTTATGAAAAACCTCGAATTCTCATTGTCGCACGGAAATATAAGTTTGGAGGAAAAATGCGGAGCACAGAAACGGTTAGCGGAATTTCTTCGAAACTTTATGAATGCGTTTGCAATCTGATGACAAGGTGCGCGAATCACAAAGCACAGCTATGATTACCGAAAATTGTAAAAATGGTGCAGAACTGATCGAACTGTTTGTCGCGTAGTGATAGTTTAAATTAAATCATATAAAAGCACTTTGGATTGAATTACTTGACATAATTTTTTAATGATTTTACAAATGGAGTTTTTATACTTTGTCTCGATGTCGTTCTTCAAACAATCTCTGCTTAATAAAACACCTTATACGAACAAGTTAATTTTATAACTTTATCTATGATACCGAATAATTTAAAATGTGTGTTTCTTGCTTCATTTAATAAAATAATATGAATTTGAATAACTTGTAGGTCAACTACATGATTAAAACCCGAATAATTATGCCGGCCAGCGATGGATTAAAGTAAAACTCGTCGATATGTTTACGAATGTCCATATTCGTCTTAGTCCGCGAAATTCTTCAAAAGTAAATGGCTAGATTTCGGTTTCAAAGAATAAGAAGTTAATGCATTTAATCAGACTAAGCATTAATCCAAAGTTCGTGTAAAGCGGATTTAAGGATGGACATAAATTAGGAATCATGTTTCGCTATTTCCAAGACATTTTCTAATGGCAATATCCGCGAAAATCTGGTCTAACTTTTTCTCCGTTATTTGTGTATCGTACATCATCTATTCGAATCGCCAAATTAATTTAAAGAATTGTTACCACCACCCGTGCAATCAATTATTATTTCATTCTTCATTTGTTTTTAACTTTTGTAACATGAAAACAGCACTCGAAAGCAGTGAAATTTTAAATTTCAGGCTATATTCTGTTAACGCTGCACTGCACGCGTACTCGCTTCGGCGGTGCATAACCTAAAATTGGAACGATCCGGAGAATATTAGCATGGCCCCTATGAAAGGATGACACGAAATTCGTGATTCGTTCCATATTTTTCACCTACTTCGTTTCGCTACAACACATTCTACGTCAATCATTACAATTTACTAGCATTTTTACCCGCCAATACCCATAAATCTATTCGAGGGTCACTTCTTTTCTTTTCAGGTGGCAATTCTGCTCTCATCCTATCAGTCATCGATGCAGTTTTCAGCCGAGATTAACCCATTACCGCTCCATTTTACAGTCAAAAAACCCTGTTGTCACCTACCTTGTCGTAATCCATCATTGTCCGCCCATCCAACTATGCACATTGCGAGAGCAGAAACTCTTTATATTGCAAAACTCTCTCGACCCAACCTCCTCACATTTTACACGCCAAACATTCTTCTAATGCATAACGTGTAACCAATATCTCGTCCTTCTAGCACAAATTTATTACTTTCTTCGACACGTGTACACATACACAAGCCAATCAAACTGCACAATTAAGTCAATTACGTTAGGAAAACGTAGCATTAATCAACAAAACATTTCTACGTGCTCATTAATAACACAAAGTCAAGCCGAAACCTGCTTCATCTAAAAATCACCTACGGTAAGAATCTTCGTCACACCAATTCTGTGATCAAGGGCTAATTGCTTTAGATCATTCTTTATATCTATCAATTCTTCCTCTTCTTCTTCTTCTTCTTCATCGTGACTGCATAGAAATTTTGCAGCTGATCTTTCCAGTCAAGTACATGGTAAGCGAGACTACTAGAGGTGAGAACCACATATCTAATTTTGCTCTTCATATATTTGCAATGCTTTTTGAACCGCGCAAGTCAGCTTGCCGTCGTGGTCTGCTAATGTTCGTGGAAGAACGAAACGCGTCAACGTCTGCCTGTAGACTTGCTAAGTTTTCCGACGAGTAGTTAAATACAATGGTATTCGTGTATATTTGAAACTCGCAAATTAGATTTAAAGAATTGTTACCACCACCCGCGCATTCAGTTATGTTTTATTTTTATTGCCTACATATTCATGCTTGTGGCAAAATCTGCAAACATTAAATGCTTGTGACTGCATAAAATTTATGCGAATGAAATTTCCAGTCAAGTACAATGTATGCGGGACAACTAGATATGGAGACTGCATACATAAATTTGCTTTCGAGACAATATGATCCTCGCTTGTCAGTTTGCCGTCGTACTCTAAAAACGACAGTGGAAGTTCGAAACTAGTCAGTGCGTTCGAATGGCGGTTGTCTTGCCAGATTTTCTAACAAATGGATAAAAATACAATGGCTTTGGTTATTACATTAAGCTGGACAACTTTATTTAAATAATTGGTACCACCACCCGCGCAATCAATTATTGTTTAATTGTATTGTCTATATAAATATATATATATATACGTTTGCATATTTCTAATAAATTATTATTTTTCTCTTTTCTTGCTGTTTTTTTGACCAATTAATCAAATTGTATATTTAATTATTCACACCTTATATAAATATATAAAATACATATAAATATGTATAAAAACATATATATAAATATAAGCAAAAGTGTGAGATAAATGTCTTGTATATATAATTATATATATATTTATATATATATATTTTTATATTTTATTTTTCTTTTTATTATTATTATTATTTTTTTAACCATCTTAAATAAATAATTAATTTTAATGTTAATGTATAAAATGATTAATGTCCGTTTATATATATATATATATATAATAAAGCCTATTTATCTACCGATAGGCCTACCTATATATCCGTCTATCTATCACATTTTGAATTTCTCTTAAATGGATACATTATAGCTGTTAATAATGAATATCTTCTCTAGGGCTAACGTATTATTCATTTATTAATATATTCCTACCTTACATAAATATATAAAATATAAGCAACAGTCTCTTATCTAATGTCCTATCTACTAACCCTTGCTAAATCTGTATACCCTCTTCTGGAACATTATTATTGAGAAAGATAAGTATATAGGAATTGATATTGGTACAGTTCATTCACAATCAGTTCTCTGTAATCGAGGTTTTTTACTTAGGTTCCCACTTAATTCAGATTCCGCAGCCTCCCGTTTTCTGACCGTAGAAAATGCTTCATTAAATATTGGGCCCAATCATTTTTCTACCGATGTTACATTCATTACACCTTTTCCTGATTTTATTTCAATTGACTCTCTAATTAGTCTAGTTAATCTGTTGCGGTTGCATAACGCGATGCGTTTACATCCTTCCCAGTCTATTTCATGACCCGTTTCCTTCGAATGCCTAGCTAGGTCTGACCTTTGAATGTGTCCATATTTGCAGGCTGTCTTGTGTTCACCTCTACGAACCTTTATAGGTCGCATGGTTTCGCCTATATACCTGAGATTACATTCTTTGCATGGTATCGCATATACTCCTGATGTCTCGAGTGGTTCTACTCTTTCTTTTTGGTTAGGTAGTTTATTGCCTATAGTAAGGGATTGTCTTAAAACTGTTTTAATATTGTATTTAGCTGCTATTATTCTAATTTTCCTGCTCAATTTTGAATCAGGTAATACCATAATTTTGTGCCTATCTGGTTCTGTTTCCTTCTTTACTTTGTTTATTATATTATTATTAAATCTCTGTAACATCTCATCTAATAATCTATCTATTATACTTGACGGATAGCCATTTAGTTCGAATATTTCTTTTAATCTCCTCATTTCCTTTTCTCTATTATCTTTATCCACTATTCTAAGACTCCTCAATATCATGGATTTAAGAATGCCTATTTTCATTCCATACGGGTGATTTGATAAGAAATTAAGAATAAGTCCTGAATAAGTCTCTTTTCTAAAAATATCTCTATCCAATCTGGAACCATTCCGTTTTATTTTCACATCCAAAAAGGGTAATTCATCATTATTCTCTTTCTCCAACGTAAACTTTAATTCACCTAATTGGTTGGCTAATTCGAGAAATTTATTTAACTCATTATCACCATGATTCCAAATTATAAACATATCATCCAGGAATCTTACATACAAGTTTGGCTTGAGAGGAGATTTTAACAACAGATTTTTTTCAAAATAGTGCATAAAAATATTAGCAACCGGGACTGATAGTGGTTGTTCCATAGGGACACCTTTAACGTGTTTATAAAATTCATTTCTGAACCTAAACTAGGTGGAAGACATACAAATATTAAAGATTTACATAATACTACTTAACATCAATTAACTACCTTCTATTATCTCTGGGAACTCTGTTAAACAACGCTTCACACTTTCTAATGCTGCTTGTACCGGGACATTAGTATACATCGATACAACGTCCAGGCTAGCCATTCTATCATTATCATTCAAATTATATCTACTAATAATGTCAATAAAATGATATGTATTCTTTAAAGTATAATCTAAGAAATAAGTATATTTTCTAATTCTGTTGCATAGAAATTTAGACAATCTATACGTTGGCGAGATTTGTACATTAACGATTAATCTAAGTGGATTCCTCTGTTTATGAATCTTCCCTAGACCATAAATTCTCGGAGGGACCGTGTCACGTTGTATTAATGAATTCCCAAGTCCTATTATAATTGTTACTCGATCTATTGTCTATGGGATTTACTGAGTGCATTTACCCAAATTAATCTGTTAAATAACAGCAAATTCGCACAAACCATAAAGGATCAGGCAATTCCGCCTCAAAATCCTATTATAATTGTTACTCGATTTCTTGTCTATGGCATTTACTGACTGCATTTACCCAAAGTAGTCTGCTAAATAACAGCAATTTCGCACAAGCTATAAAGGATCAGGCAATTCCGCCTCAAAATCCTATTATAATTGTTACACGATTTCTTGTCTATGGCATTTACTACGTGCATTTACCCAAAATAGTCTGTTAAATAACAGTAATTTCGCACAAGCCATAAAGGATCAGGCAATTCCGCCTCAAAATCCTATTATAATTGTTACTCGATTTCTTGTCTATGGCATTTACTGCGTGCATTTACCCAAAATAATCTGTTAAATAACAGCAAATTCGCAGAATCCATAAAGGATGAGGCAATTCCGCCTAAAAATCCAATTATAATTGTTACTCGATTTCTTGTCTATGGCATTTACTGCGTGCATTTACCCAAAATAGTCTGTTAAATAACAGCAATTTCGCACAAGCCATAAAGGATCAGGCAATTCCGCCTCAAAATCCTATTATAAATGTTACTCTATTTCTTGTCTATGTCATTTACTGCATGCATTTACCCAAAATAATCTGTTAAATAACAACAAATTCGCAGAATCCATAAAGGATGAGGCAATTCCGCCTCAAAATCCAATTATAATTGTTACTCGATTTCTTGTCTATGGCATTTACTGCGTGCATTTACCCAAAATAGTCTGTTCAATAACAGCAATCTCGCACAAGCCATAAAGGATCAGGCAATTCCGCCTCAAAATCCTATTATAATTGTTACTCGATTTCTTGTCTATGGCATTTACTGCGTGCATTTACCCAAAATAGTCTGTTCAATAACAGCAATTTCGCACAAGCCATAAAGGATCAGGCAATTCCGCCTCAAAATCCTATTATAATTTTTACTCGATTTCTTGTCTATGGCATTTACTGCGTGCATTTACCCAAAATAATCTGTTCAATAACAACAAATTCGCAGAATCCATAAAGGATGAGGCAATTCCGCCTCAAAATCCAATTATAATTGTTCCTCGATTTCTTGTCTATGGCATTTACTGCGTGCATTTACCCAAAATAGTCTGTTCAATAACAGCAATTTCGCACAAGCCATAAAGGATCAGGCAATTCCACCTCAAAATCCTATTATAATTGTTACTCGATTTCTTGTCTATGGCATTTACTACGTGCATTTACCCAAAATAGTCTGTTAAATAACAGTAATCTCGCACAAGCCATAAAGGATCAGGCAATTCCGCCTCAAAATCCTATTATAAATGTTACTCTATTTCTTGTCTATAGCATTTACTGCATGCATTTACCCAAAATAATCTGTTAAATAACAGCAAATTTGCAGAATCCATAAAGGATGAGGCAATTCCGCCTAAAAATCCAATTATAATTGTTACTCTATTTCTTGTTTATGGCATTTACTGCGTGCATTTACCCAAAATAGTCTGTTAAATAACAGCAATTTCGCAAAAGCCATAAAGAATCAGGCAATTCCGCCTCCAAATTCTATTATAAATGTTACACTATTTCTTGTCTATGTCATTTACTGCATGCATTTATCCTAAATAATCTGTTAAATAACAACAAATTCGCAGAATCCTTAAAGGATGAAGCAATTCCTCCTCAAAATCCAATTATAATTGTTCCTCGATTTCTTGTCTATGGCATTTACTACGTGCATTTACCCAAAATAGTCTGTTAAATAACAGCAATCTCGCACGAGCCATAAAGGACCAGGCAATTGCACCTCAAAATCCTATTACAATTGTTACTCGATTTCTTGTCTATGGCATTTACTGCGTGCACTCACTCAAAATAGTCTGTTAAATAACAGCAATTTCGCACAAGCCATAAAGAATCAGGCAATTCCGCCTCAAAATCCTATTATAAATGTTACTCTATTTCTTGTCTATGTCATTTACTGCATGCATTTACACAAAATAATCCTTTAAATAACAACAAATTCCCAGAATCCATAAAGGATGAGGCAATTCCGCCTCAAAATCCAATTATAATTGTTACACGATTTCTTGTCTATGGCATTTACTGCGTGCATTCACCCAAAATAGTCTGTTAAATAACAGCAATTTCGCACAAGCCATAAAGAATCAGGCAATTCCGCCTCAAAATCCTATTATAAATATTACTCTATTTCTTGTCTATGTCATTTACTGCACCATTTACCCAATATAATCTGTTAAATAATAACAAATTCGCAGAATCCATAAAGGATAAGGCAATTCCGCCTCAAAATCCAATTATAATTGCTCATTGATTTCTTGTCTATGGCATTTACTACGTGCATCTACCCAAAATTGTCTGTTCAATAACAGCAATCTCGCACAAGCCATAAAGGACCAGGCAATTGCACCTCAAAATCCTATTACAATTGTTACTCGATTTCTTATCTATGGGATTTACTGCGTGCATTCACCCAAAATAGTCTGTTAAATAACAGCAATTTCGCAAAAGCCATAAAGAATCATGGAATTCCGCCTCAAAATCCTATTACAATTGTTACTCGATTTCTTGTCTATGGCATTTACTGCGTGCATTCACCCAAAAGAGTCTGTTAAATAACAGCAATTTCGCACAAGCCATAAAGGATGAGGCAATTCCGCCTCAAAATCCAATTATAATTGATACTCTATTTCTTCTCTATGGCAGTTACTGCATGAATTTACCCAAAATAATCTGATAAATAACAACAAATTCGCAGAATCCATAAAGGATAAAGCAATTCCGCCTCAAAATCCAATTATAATTGTTCCTCGATTTCTTGTCTATGGCATTTACTACGTGCATCTACCCAAAATTGTCTGTTCAATAACAGCAATCTCGCACAAGCCATAAAGGACCAGGCAATTGCACCTCAAAATCCTATTATAATTGTTACTCGATTTCTTGTCTACGGGATTTACTGCGTGCATTCACCCAAAATAGTCTGTTAAATAACAGCAATTTCGCACAAGCCATAAAGAATCAGGCAATTCCGCCTCAAAATCCTATTATTATTGTTACTCTATTTCTTGTCTATGTCATTCACTGCATGCATTTAGCCAAAATAATCTGTTAAATAACAACAAATTCGCAGAATCCATAAAGGATGAGGCAATTCCGCCTCAAAATCCAATTATAATTGTTCCTCGATTTCTTGTCTATGGCATTTACTGCGTGCATTTACCCAAAATAGTCTGTTAAATAACAGCAATTTCGCACAAGCCATAAAGGATCAGGCAATTCCACCTCAAAATCCTATTATAATTGTTACTCGATTTCTTGTCTATGGCATTTACTGCGTGCATTTACCCAAAATATTCTGTTAAATAACAGCAATCTCGCACAAGCCATAAAGGATCAGGCAATTCCGCCTCAAAATCCTATTATAAATGTTACTCTATTTCTTGTCTATAGCATTTACTGCGTGCATTTACCCAAAATAATCTGTTAAATAACAGCAAATTCGCAGAATCCATAAAGGATGAGGCAATTCCGCCTCAAAATCCAATTATAATTGTTACTCGATTTCTTGTCTATGGCATTTACTGCGTGCATTTACCCAAAATAGTCTGTTAAATAATAGCAATTTCGCAAAAGCCATAAAGAATCAGGCAATTCCGCCTCCAAATTCTATTATAAATGTTACACTATTTCTTGTCTATGTCATTTACTGCATGCATTTATCCTAAATAATCTGTTAAATAACAACAAATTCGCAGAATCCTTAAAGGATGAAGCAATTCCTCCTCAAAATCCAATTATAATTGTTCCTCAATTTCTTGTCTATGGCATTTACTACGTGCATTTACCCAAAATAGTCTGTAAAATAACAGCAATCTCGCACGAGCCATAAAGGACCAGGCAATTGCACCTCAAAATCCTATTACAATTGTTACTCGATTTCTTGTCTATGGCATTTACTGCGTGCACTCACTCAAAATAGTCTGTTAAATAACAGCAATTTCGCACAAGCCATAAAGAATCAGGCAATTCCGCCTCAAAATCCTATTATAAATGTTACTCTATTTCTTGTCTATGTCATTTACTGCATGCATTTACACAAAATAATCTGTTAAATAACAACAAATTCCCAGAATCCATAAAGGATGAGGCAATTCCGCCTCAAAATCCAATTATAATTGTTACACGATTTCTTGTCTATGGCATTTACTGCGTGCATTCACCCAAAATAGTCTGTTAAATAACAGCAATTTCGCACAAGCCATAAAGAATCAGGCAATTCCGCCTCAAAATCCTATTATAAATATTACTCTATTTCTTGTCTATGTCATTTACTGCACCATTTACCCAATATAATCTGTTAAATAATAACAAATTCGCAGAATCCATAAAGGATGAGGCAATTCCGCCTCAAAATCCAATTATAATTGTTCATTCGATTTCTTGTCTATGGCATTTACTACGTGCATCTACCCAAAATTGTCTGTTCAATAACAGCAATCTCGCACAAGCCATAAAGGACCAGGCAATTGCACCTCAAAATCCTATTACAATTGTTACTCGATTTCTTATCTATGGGATTTACTGCGTGCATTCACCCAAAATAGTCTGTTAAATAACAGCAATTTCGCAAAAGCCATAAAGAATCATGGAATTCCGCCTCAAAATCCTATTACAATTGTTACTCGATTTCTTGTCTATGGCATTTACTGCGTGCATTCACCCAAAAGAGTCTGTTAAATAACAGCAATTTCGCACAAGCCATAAAGGATGAGGCAATTCCGCCTCAAAATCCAATTATAATTGATACTCTATTTCTTCTCTATGGCAGTTACTGCATGAATTTACCCAAAATAATCTGATAAATGACAACAAATTCGCAGAATCCATAAAGGATAAAGCAATTCCGCCTCAAAATCCAATTATAATTGTTCCTCGATTTCTTGTCTATGGCATTTACTACGTGCATTTACCCAAAATAGTCTGTTCAATAACAGCAATCTCGCACAAGCCATAAAGGACCAGGCAATTGCACCTCAAAATCCTATTATAATTGTTACTCGATTTCTTGTCTATGGCATTTACTGCGTGCATTCACCCAAAATAGTCTGTTAAATAACAGCAATTTCGCACAAGCCATAAAGAATCAGGCAATTCCGCCTCAAAATCCTATTATTATTGTTACTCTATTTCTTGTCTATGTCATTTACTGCATGCATTTACCCAATATAATCTGTTAAATAACAACAAATTCGCAGAATCCATAAAGGATGAGGCAATTCCGCCTCAAAATCCAATTATAATTGTTACTCGATTTCTTGTCTATGGCATTTACTGCGTGCATTTACCCAAAATAGTCTGTTCAATAACAGCAATCTCGCACAAGCCATAAAGGATCAGGCAATTCCACATCAAAATCCTATTATAATTGTTACTCGATTTCTTGTCTATGGCATTTACTACGTGCATTTACCCAAAATATTCTGTTAAATAACAGTAATCTCGCACAAGCCATAAAGGATCAGGCAATTCCGCCTCAAAATCCTATTATAAATGTTACTCTATTTCTTGTCTATAGCATTTACTGCATGCATTTACCCAAAATAATCTGTTAAATAACAGCAAATTTGCAGAATCCATAAAGGATGAGGCAATTCCGCCTAAAAATCCAATTATAATTGTTACTCTATTTCTTGTTTATGGCATTTACTGCGTGCATTTAGCCAAAATAGTCTGTTAAATAATAGCAATTTCGCAAAAGCCATAAAGAATCAGGCAATTCCGCCTCCAAATTCTATTATAAATGTTACACTATTTCTTGTCTATGTCATTTACTGCATGCATTTATCCTAAATAATCTGTTAAATAACAACAAATTCGCAGAGTCCTTAAAGGATGAAGCAATTCCTCCTCAAAATCCAATTATAATTGTTCCTCAATTTCTTGTCTATGGCATTTACTACGTGCATTTACTCAAAATAGTCTGTAAAATAACAGCAATCTCGCACGAGCCATAAAGGACCAGGCAATTGCACCTCAAAATCCTATTACAATTGTTACTCGATTTCTTGTCTATGGCATTTACTGCGTGCACTCACTCAAAATAGTCTGTTAAATAACAGCAATTTCGCACAAGCCATAAAGAATCAGGCAATTCCGCCTCAAAATCCTATTATAAATGTTACTCTATTTCTTGTCTATGTCATTTACTGCATGCATTTACACAAAATAATCCTTTAAATAACAACAAATTCCCAGAATCCATAAAGGATGAGGCAATTCCGCCTCAAAATCCAATTATAATTGTTACACGATTTCTTGTCAATGGCATTTACTGCGTGCATTCACCCAAAATAGTCTGTTAAATAACAGCAATTTCGCACAAGCCATAAAGAATCAGGCAATTCCGCCTCAAAATCCTATTATAAATATTACTCTATTTCTTGTCTATGTCATTTACTGCACCATTTACCCAATATAATCTGTTAAATAATAACAAATTCGCAGAATCCATAAAGGATGAGGCAATTCCGCCTCAAAATCCAATTATAATTGCTCATTGATTTCTTGTCTATGGCATTTACTACGTGCATCTACCCAAAATTGTCTGTTCAATAACAGCAATCTCGCACAAGCCATAAAGGACCAGGCAATTGCACCTCAAAATCCTATTACAATTGTTACTCGATTTCTTATCTATGGGATTTACTGCGTGCATTCACCCAAAATAGTCTGTTAAATAACAGCAATTTCGCAAAAGCCATAAAGAATCATGGAATTCCGCCTCAAAATCCTATTACAATTGTTACACGATTTCTTGTCTATGGCATTTACTGCGTGCATTCACCCAAAAGGGTCTGTTAAATAACAGCAATTTCGCACAAGCCATAAAGGATGAGGCAATTCCGCCTCAAAATCCAATTATAATTGATACTCTACTTCTTCTCTATAGCAGTTACTGCATGAATTTACCCAAAATAATCTGATAAATGACAACAAATTCGCAGAATCCATAAAGGATAAAGCAATTCCGCCTCAAAATCCAATTATAATTGTTCCTCGATTTCTTGTCTATGGCATTTACTACATGCATCTACCGAAAATTGTCTGTTCAATAACAGCAATCTCGCACAAGCCATAAAGGACCAGGCAATTGCACCTCAAAATCCTATTATAATTGTTACACGATTTCTTGCCTACGGCATTTACTGCGTGCATTCACCCAAAATAGTCTGTTAAATAACAGCAATTTCGCAGAAGCCATAAAGAATTAGGCAATTCCGCCTCAAAATCCTATTATTAATGTTACTCTATTTCTTGTCTATGTCATTTACTGCACCATTTACTCAATATAATCTGTTAAATAATAACAAAGTCGCAGAATCCATAAAGGATGAGGCAATTCCGCCTCAAAATCCAATTATAATTGTTCCTCGATTTCTTGTCTATGGCATTTACTACGTGCATCTACCCAAAATTGTCTGTTCAATAACAGCAATCTCGCACAAGCCATAAAGGACCAGGCAATTGCACCTCAAAATCCTATTATAGTTGTTACTCGATTTCTTATCTATGGGATTTACTGCGTGCATTCACCCAAAATAGTCTGTTAAATATTTGCAAATTCGCAAAAGCCATAAAGAATCAGGGAATTCCTCCTCAAAATCCTATTACAATTGTTACTCGATTTCTTGTCTATGGCATTTACTGCGTGCATTCACGCAAAAGAGTCTTTTAAATATCAGCAATTTCGCACAAGCCATAAAGGATGAGGCAATTCCGCCTCAAAATCCAATTATAATTGTTCCTCGATTTCTTGTCAATGGCATTTACTGCGTGCATTTACCCAAAATAGTCTGTTAAATAACAGCAATTTCGCACAAGCCATAAAGGATCAGGCAATTCCACATCAAAATCCTATTATAATTGTTACTCGATTTCTTGTCTATGGCATTTACTACGTGCATTTACCCAAAATATTCTGTTAAATAACAGTAATCTCGCACAAGCCATAAAGGATCAGGCAATTCCGCCTCAAAATCCTATTATAAATGTTACTCTATTTCTTGTCTGTAGCATTTACTGCATGCATTTACCCAAAATAATCTGTTAAATAATAGCAAATTTGCAGAATCCATAAAGGATGAGGCAATTCCGCCTAAAAATCCAATTATAATTGTTACTCGATTTCTTGTTTATGGCATTTACTGCGTGCATTTAGCCAAAATAGTCTGTTAAATAATAGCAATTTCGCAAAAGCCATAAAGAATCAGGCAATTCCGCCTCCAAATTCTATTATAAATGTTACACTATTTCTTGTCTATGTCATTTACTGCATGCATTTATCCTAAATAATCTGTTAAATAACAACAAATTCGCAGAGTCCTTAAAAGATGAAGCAATTCCTCCTCAAAATCCAATTATAATTGTTCCTCAATTTCTTGTCTATGGCATTTACTACGTGCATTTACTCAAAATAGTCTGTAAAATAACAGCAATCTCGCACGAGCCATAAAGGACCAGGCAATTGCACCTCAAAATCCTATTACAATTGTTACTCGATTTCTTGTCTATGGCATTTACTGCGTGCACTCACTCAAAATAGTCTGTTAAATAACAGCAATTTCGCACAAGCCATAAAGAATCAGGCAATTCCGCCTCAAAATCCTATTATAAATGTTACTCTATTTCTTGTCTATGTCATTTACTGCATGCATTTACACAAAATAATCCTTTAAATAACAACAAATTCCCAGAATCCATAAAGGATGAGGCAATTCCGCCTCAAAATCCAATTATAATTGTTACACGATTTCTTGTCAATGGCATTTACTGCGTGCATTCACCCAAAATAGTCTGTTAAATAACAGCAATTTCGCACAAGCCATAAAGAATCAGGCAATTCCGCCTCAAAATCCTATTATAAATATTACTCTATTTCTTGTCTATGTCATTTACTGCACCATTTACCCAATATAATCTGTTAAATAATAACAAATTCGCAGAATCCATAAAGGATGAGGCAATTCCGCCTCAAAATCCAATTATAATTGTTCATTGATTTATTGTCTATGGCATATACTACGTGCATCTACCCAAAATTGTCTGTTCAATAACAGCAATCTCGCACAAGCCATAAAGGACCAGGCAATTGCACCTCAAAATCCTATTACAATTGTTACTCGATTTCTTATCTATGGGATTTACTGCGTGCATTCACCCAAAATAGTCTGTTAAATAACAGCAATTTCGCAAAAGCCATAAAGAATCATGGAATTCCGCCTCAAAATCCTATTACAATTGTTACTCGATTTCTTGTCTATGGCATTTACTGCGTGCATTCACCCAAAAGAGTCTGTTAAATAACAGCAATTTCGCACAAGCCATAAAGGATGAGGCAATTCCGCCTCAAAATCCAATTATAATTGATACTCTATTTCTTCTCTATAGCAGTTACTGCATGAATTTACCCAAAATAATCTGATAAATGACAACAAATTCGCAGAATCCATAAAGGATAAAGCAATTCCGCCTCAAAATCCAATTATAATTGTTCCTCGATTTCTTGTCTATGGCATTTACTACGTGCATCTACCGAAAATTGTCTGTTCAATAACAGCAATCTCGCACAAGCCATAAAGGACCAGGCAATTGCACCTCAAAATCCTATTATAATTGTTACACGATTTCTTGCCTACGGCATTTACTGCGTGCATTCACCCAAAATAGTCTGTTAAATAACAGCAATTTCGCACAAGCCATAAAGAATTAGGCAATTCCGCCTCAAAATCCTATTATTAATGTTACTCTATTTCTTGTCTATGTCATTTACTGCACCATTTACTCAATATAATCTGTTAAATAATAACAAAGTCGCAGAATCCATAAAGGATGAGGCAATTCCGCCTCAAAATCCAATTATAATTGTTCCTCGATTTCTTGTCTATGGCATGTACTACGTGCATCTACCCAAAATTGTCTGTTCAATAACAGCAATCTCGCACAAGCCATAAAGGACCAGGCAATTGCACCTCAAAATCCTATTATAGTTGTTACTCGATTTCTTATCTATGGGATTTACTGCGTGCATTCACCCAAAATAGTCTGTTAAATAACTGCAAATTCGCAAAAGCCATAAAGAATCAGGGAATTCCTCCTCAAAATCCTATTACAATTGTTACTCGATTTCTTGTCTATGGCATTTACTGCGTGCATTCACCCAAAAGAGTCTGTTAAATAACAGCAATTTCGCACAAGCCATAAAGGATGAGGCAATTCCGCCTCAAAATCCAATTATAATTGATACTCTATTTCTTCTCTATAGCAGTTACTGCATGAATTTACCCAAAATAATCTGATAAATAACAACAAATTCGCAGAATCCATAAAGGATAAGGCAATTCCGCCTCAAAATCCAATTATAATTGTTCCTCGATTTCTTGTCTATGGCATTTACTACGTGCATTTACCCAAAATAAGCTGTTAAATAACAGCAATCTCGCACAAGCCATAAAGAACCAGGCAATTGCACCTCAAAATCCTATTACAATTTTTACTCGATTCCTTGTCAATGGCATTTACTGCCTGCATTCACCCAAAATATTCTGTTAAATAACAGCAATTTCACACAATCCATCAGCAATATCGCACAAGCTATAAAAGATCAGGCAATTCCGCCTCAAAATTCTTTTATAATTATTACTCGATTTCTTGTCTATAGCATTTACTCCGTGAATTTACCCAAAATAGTCTGTTCAAAAACAGCAATCTCGCACAAGCCATAAAGGATCAGTCAATTCCGCCTCAAAATCCTATTACAATTTTTACTCGATTTCTTGTCTATGGCATTTACTGCGTGCATTTACCCTAAATGATCTGTTCAATAACAGCAATCTCGCACAAGCCAGAAAGGATCAGGCAATTCCGCCTCAAAATCCTATTACAATTTTTACTCGATTTCTTGTCTATGGCATTTACTGCGTGCATTTACCCTAAATAATCTGTTCAATAACAGCAATCTCGCACAAGCCATAAAGGATCAGGCAATTCCGCCTCAAAATCCTATTACAATTTTTACTCGATTTCTTGTCTATGGCATATACTGCGTGCATTTACCCTAAATAATCTGTTCAATAACAGCAATCTCGCACAAGCCATAAAGGATCAGGCAATTCCGCTTCAAAATCCTATTACAATTTTTACTCGATTTCTTGTCTATGGCATTTACTGCGTGCATTTACCCTAAATAATCTGTTCAATAACAGCAATCTCGCACAAGCCATAAAGGATCAGGCAATTCCGCCACAAAATCCTATTACAATTTTTACTCGATTTCTTGTCTATGGCATTTACTGCGTGCATTTACCCAAAATAGTCTGTTCAATAACAGCAATCTCGCACAAGCCATAAAGGATCAGTCAATTCCGCCTCAAAACCCTATTACAATTTTTACTCGATTTCTTGTCTATGGCATTTACTGCGTGCATTTACTCTAAATGATCTGTTCAATAACAGCAATCTCGCACAAGCCAGAAAGGATCAGGCAATTCCGCCTCAAAATCCTATTATAAATATTACTCTATTTCTTGTCTATGTCATTTACTGCATGCATTTAGCCAAAATAATCTGTGAAATAACAACAAATTCGCAGAGTCCATAAAGGATGAGGCAATTCCGCCTCAAAATCCAATTAAAATTGTTACTCCATTTCTTCTCTATGGCATTTTATGAGTGCATTTACCCTAAATAATCTGTTCAATAAAAGCAATCTCGCAAAAGCCATAAAGAATCAGGCAATTCCGCCTCAAAATCCTATTATAAACGTTACTTGATTTCTTGTCTATGGCATTTACTACGTGCATTTACCCAAAATAATCTGTTCAATAACAGCAATCTCGCACAAGCCATAAAGAATCAGGCAATTCCGCCTCAAAATCCTATTATAAATGTTACTCTATTTCTTGTCTATGTCATTTACTGCATGCATTTACCCAAAATAATCTGTTAAATAAAAACAAATTCGCAGAATCCATAAAGGGTGAGGTAATTCCACCTCAAAATCCAATTATAATTGTTCCTCGATTTCTTGTCTATGGCATTTACTGCGTGCATTTACCCAAAATAGTCTGAAGAATAACAGCAATCTCGCACAAGCCATAAAGGACCAGCAGATTGCACCTCAAAATCCTATTACAATTGTTACTCGATTTCTTGTCTATGGCATTTACTGCGTGCATTCACCCAAAATAGTCTGTTTAATAACAGCACTTTCGCAGAAGTCATAAAGAATCATGCAATTCCGCCTCAAAATCCTAGTATAAATATTACTCTAATTCTTGTCTATGTCATTCACTGCATGCATTTAGCCAAAATAATCTGTTAAATAACAACAAATTCGCAGAATCCATAAAGGATGAGGCAATTCCGCCTCAAAATCCTATTACAATTTTTACTCGATTTCTTGTCTATGGCATTTACTGCGTGCATTTACCCTAAATAATCTGTTCAATAACAGCAATCTCGCAGAAGCCATAAAGGATCAGGCAATTCCGCCTCAAAATCCTATTACAATTGTTACTCGATTTCTTGTCTATGGCATTTACTGCGTGCATTTACCCAAAATAGTCTGTTAAATAACAGCAATTTCGCAGAAGCCATAAAGGATCAGGCAATTCCACCTCAAAATCCTATTATAATTGTTACTCGATTTCTTGTCTATGGCATTTACTACGTGCATTTACCCAAAATAGTCTGTTAAATAACAGCAATCTCGCACAAGCCATAAAGGATCAGGCAATTCCGCCTCAAAATCCTATTATAAATGTTACTCTATTTCTTGTCTATAGCATTTACTGCATGCATTTACCCAAAATAATCTGTTAAATAACAGCAAATTCGCAGAATCCATAAAGGATGAGGCAATTCCGCCTAAAAATCCAATTATAATTGTTACTCGATTTCTTGTTTATGGCATTTACTGCGTGCATTTACCCAAAATAGTCTGTTAAATAATAGCAATTTCGCAAAAGCCATAAAGAATCAGGCAATTCCGCCTCCAAATTCTATTATAAATGTTAAACTATTTCTTGTCTATGTAATTTACTGCATGCATTTATCCTAAATAATCTGTTAAATAAAAACAAATTCGCAGAATCCTTAAAGGATGAAGCAATTCCTCCTCAAAATCCAATTATAATTGTTCCTCAATTTCTTGTCTATGGCATTTACTACGTGCATTTACCCAAAATAGTCTGTAAAATAACAGCAATCTCGCACGAGCCATAAAGGACCAGGCAATTGCACCTCAAAATCCTATTACAATTGTTACTCGATTTCTTGTCTATGGCATTTACTGCGTGCACACACTCAAAATAGTCTGTTAAATAACAGCAATTTCGATCAAGCCATAAAGAATCAGGCAATTCCGCCTCAAAATCCTATTATAAATGTTACTCTATTTCTTGTCTATGTCATTTACTGCATGCATTTACACAAAATAATCCTTTAAATAACATCAAATTCCCAGAATCCATAAAGGATGAGGCAATTCCGCCTCAAAATCCAATTATAATTGTTACACGATTTCTTGTCTATGGCATTTACTGCGTGCATTCACCCAATATAGTCTGTTAAATAACAGCAATTTCGCACAAGCCATAAAGAATCAGGCAATTCCGCCTCAAAATCCTATTATGAATATTACTCTATTTCTTGTCTATGTCATTTACTGCACCATTTACCCAATATAATCTGTTAAATAATAACAAATTCGCAGAATCCATAAAGGATAAGGCAATTCCGCCTCAAAATCCAATTATAACTGTTCTTTGATTTCTTGTCTATGGCATTTACTACGTGCATCTACCCAAAATTGTCTGTTCAATAACAGCAATCTCGCAAAAGCCATAAAGGACCAGGCAATTGCACCTCAAAATCCTATTACAATTGTTATTCGATTTCTTATCTATGGGATTTACTGCGTGCATTCACCCAAAATAGTCTGTTATATAACAGCAATTTCGCAAAAGCCATAAAGAATCATGGAATTCCGCCTCAAAATCCTATTACAATTGTTACTCGATTTCTTGTCTATGGCATTTACTGCGTGCATTCACCCAAAAGAGTCTGTTAAATAACAGCAATTTCGCACAAGCCATAAAGGATGAGGCAATTCCGCCTCAAAATCCAATTATAATTGATACTCTATTTCTTCTCTATAGCAGTTACTGCATGAATTTACCCAAAATAATCTGATAAATGACAACAAATTCGCAGAATCCATAAAGGATAAAGCAATTCCGCCTCAAAATCCAATTATAATTGTTCCTCGATTTCTTGTCTATGGCATTTACTACGTGCATCTACCCAAAATTGTCTGTTCAATAACAGCAATCTCGCACAAGCCATAAAGGACCAGGCAATTGCACCTCAAAATCCTATTATAATTGTTACTCGATTTCTTGTCTATGGCATTTACTGCGTGCATTCACCCAAAATAGTCTGTTAAATAACAGCAATTTCGCACAAGCCATAAAGAATCAGGCAATTCCGCCTCAAAATCCTATTACAATTGTTACTCGATTTCTTGTCTATGGCATTTACTGCGTGCATTTACCCAAAATAGTCTGTTAAATAACAGCAATTTCGCACAAGCCATAAAGGATCAGGCAATTCCGCCTCAAAATCCTATTATAATTGTTACTCGATTTCTTGTCTATGGCATTTACTGCGTGCATTTACCCAAAATAATCTGTTCAATAACAGCAATCTCGCACAAGCCATAAAGGATCAGGCAATTCCGCCTCAAAATCCTATTATAATTGTTACTCGATTTCTTGTCTATGGCATTTACTGCGTGCATTTACCCAAAATAATCTGTTCAATAACAGCAATCTCGCACAAGCCATAAAGGATCAGGCAATTCCGCCTCAAAATCCTATTACAATTTTTACTCGATTTCTTGTCTATGGCATTTACTGCGTGCATTTACCCAAAATAATCTGTTCAATAACAGCAATCTCGCACAAGCCATAAAGGATCAGGCAATTCCGCCTCAAAATCCTATTACAATTGTTACTCGATTTCTTGTCTATGGCATTTACTGCGTGCATTTACCCAAAATAATCTGTTCAATAACAGCAATCTCGCACAAGCCATAAAGGATCAGGCAATTCCGCCTCAAAATCCTATTACAATTTTTACTCGATTTCTTGTCTATGGCATTTACTGCGTGCATTTACCCTAAATAATCTGTTCAATAACAGCAATCTCGCACAAGCCATAAAGGATCAGGCAATTCCGCCTCAAAATCCTATTACAATTTTTACTCGATTTCTTGTCTATGGCATTTACTGCGTGCATTTACCCTAAATAATCTGTTCAATAACAGCAATCTCGCACAAGCCATAAAGGATCAGGCAATTCCGCCTCAAAATCCTATTACAATTGTTACTCGATTTCTTGTCTATGGCATTTACTGCGTGCATTTACCCTAAATAATCTGTTCAATAACAGCAATCTCGCACAAGCCATAAAGGATCAGGCAATTCCGCCTCAAAATCCTATTACAATTTTTACTCGATTTCTTGTCTATGGCATTTACTGCGTGCATTTACCCAAAATAATCTGTTCAATAACAGCAATCTCGCACAAGCCATAAAGGATCAGGCAATTCCGCCTCAAAATCCTATTACAATTGTTACTCGATTTCTTGTCTATGGCATTTACTGCGTGCATTTACCCAAAATAGTCTGTTCAATAACAGCAATCTCGCACAAGCCATAAAGGATCAGGCAATTCCGCCTCAAAATCCTATTATAAATATTACTCGATTTCTTGTCTATGGCATTTACTGCATGCATTTACCCAAAATAATCTGTTAAATAACAACAAATTCGCAGAATCCATAAAGGATGAGGCAATTCCGCCTCAAAATCCAATTATAATTGTTACTCGATTTCTTGTCTATGGCATTTACTGCGTGCATTTACCCTAAATAATCTGTTCAATAACAGCAATCTCGCACAAGCCATAAAGGATCAGGCAATTCCGCCTCAAAATCCTATTACAATTTTTACTCGATTTCTTGTCTATGGCATTTACTGCGTGCATTTACCCTAAATAATCTGTTCAATAACAGCAATTTCGCACAAGCCATAAAGGATCAGGCAATTCCGCCTCAAAATCCTATTATAATTGTTACTCGATTTCTTGTCTATGGCATTTACTGCGTGCATTTACCCAAAATAGTCTGTTCAATAACAGCAATCTCGCACAAGCCATAAAGGATCAGGCAATTCCGCCTCAAAATCCTATTACAATTGTTACTCGATTTCTTGTCTATGGCATTTACTGCGTGCATTTACCCAAAATAGTCTGTTCAATAACAGCAATTTCGCACAAGCCATAAAGGATCAGGCAATTCCGCCTCAAAATCCTATTATAATTGTTACTCGATTTCTTGTCTATGGCATTTACTGCGTGCATTTACCCAAAATAGTCTGTTCAATAACAGCAATCTCGCACAAGCCATAAAGGATCAGGCAATTCCGCCTCAAAATCCTATTACAATTGTTACTCGATTTCTTGTCTATGGCATTTACTGCGTGCATTTACCCAAAATAATCTGTTCAATAACAGCAATCTCGCACAAGCCATAAAGGATCAGGCAATTCCGCCTCAAAATCCTATTACAATTGTTACTCGATTTCTTGTCTATGGCATTTACTGCGTGCATTTACCCAAAATAATCTGTTCAATAACAGCAATCTCGCACAAGCCATAAAGGATCAGGCAATTCCGCCTCAAAATCCTATTACAATTGTTACTCGATTTCTTGTCTATGGCATTTACTGCGTGCATTTACCCTAAATAATCTGTTCAATAACAGCAATCTCGCACAAGCCATAAAGGATCAGGCAATTCCGCCTCAAAATCCTATTACAATTTTTACTCGATTTCTTGTCTATGGCATTTACTGCGTGCATTTACCCTAAATAATCTGTTCAATAACAGCAATCTCGCACAAGCCATAAAGGATCAGGCAATTCCGCCTCAAAATCCTATTACAATTGTTACTCGATTTCTTGTCTATGGCATTTACTGCGTGCATTTACCCTAAATAATCTGTTCAATAACAGCAATCTCGCACAAGCCATAAAGGATCAGGCAATTCCGCCTCAAAATCCTATTACAATTTTTACTCGATTTCTTGTCTATGGCATTTACTGCGTGCATTTACCCTAAATAATCTGTTCAATAACAGCAATCTCGCACAAGCCATAAAGGATCAGGCAATTCCGCCTCAAAATCCTATTAAAATTGTTACTCGATTTCTTGTCTATGGCATTTACTGCGTGCATTTACCCAAAATAATCTGTTCAATAACAGCAATCTCGCACAAGCCATAAAGGATCAGGCAATTCCGCCTCAAAATCCTATTACAATTTTTACTCGATTTCTTGTCTATGGCATTTACTGCGTGCATTTACCCAAAATAGTCTGTTCAATAACAGCAATCTCGCACAAGCCATAAAGGATCAGGCAATTCCGCCTCAAAATCCTATTACAATTGTTACTCGATTTCTTGTCTATGGCATTTACTGCGTGCATTTACCCTAAATAATCTGTTCAATAACAGCAATCTCGCACAAGCCATAAAGGATCAGGCAATTCCGCCTCAAAATCCTATTACAATTGTTACTCGATTTCTTGTCTATGGCATTTACTGCGTGCATTTACCCTAAATAATCTGTTCAATAACAGCAATCTCGCAGAAGCCATAAAGGATCAGGCAATTCCGCCTCAAAATCCTATTATAATTGTTACTCGATTTCTTGTCTATGGCATTTACTGCGTGCATTTACCCAAAATAGTCTGTTCAATAACAGCAATCTCGCACAAGCCATAAAGGATCAGGCAATTCCGCCTCAAAATCCTATTACAATTGTTACTCGATTTCTTGTCTATGGCATTTACTGCGTGCATTTACCCAAAATAGTCTGTTCAATAACAGCAATCTCGCACAAGCCATAAAGGATCAGGCAATTCCGCCTCAAAATCCTATTACAATTGTTACTCGATTTCTTGTCTATGGCATTTACTGCGTGCATTTACCCAAAATAATCTGTTCAATAACAGCAATTTCGCACAAGCCATAAAGGATCAGGCAATTCCGCCTCAAAATCCTATTATAATTGTTACTCGATTTCTTGTCTATGGCATTTACTGCGTGCATTTACCCAAAATAGTCTGTTCAATAACAGCAATCTCGCACAAGCCATAAAGGATCAGGCAATTCCGCCTCAAAATCCTATTACAATTGTTACTCGATTTCTTGTCTATGGCATTTACTGCGTGCATTTACCCAAAATAGTCTGTTCAATAACAGCAATCTCGCACAAGCCATAAAGGATCAGGCAATTCCGCCTCAAAATCCTATTATAATTGTTACTCGATTTCTTGTCTATGGCATTTACTGCGTGCATTTACCCAAAATAGTCTGTTCAATAACAGCAATTTCGCACAAGCCATAAAGGATCAGGCAATTCCGCCTCAAAATCCTATTATAATTGTTACTCGATTTCTTGTCTATGGCATTTACTGCGTGCATTTACCCAAAATAGTCTGTTAAATAACAGCAATTTCGCACAAGCCATAAAGGATCAGGCAATTCCGCCTCAAAATCCTATTACAATTGTTACTCGATTTCTTGTCTATGGCATTTACTGCGTGCATTTACCCAAAATAATCTGTTCAATAACAGCAATCTCGCACAAGCCATAAAGGATCAGGCAATTCCGCCTCAAAATCCTATTATAATTGTTACTCGATTTCTTGTCTATGGCATTTACTGCGTGCATTTACCCAAAATAGTCTGTTCAATAACAGCAATCTCGCACAAGCCATAAAGGATCAGGCAATTCCGCCTCAAAATCCTATTACAATTGTTACTCGATTTCTTGTCTATGGCATTTACTGCGTGCATTTACCCAAAATAGTCTGTTCAATAACAGCAATTTCGCACAAGCCATAAAGAATCAGGCAATTCCGCCTCAAAATCCTATTACAATTGTTACTCGATTTCTTGTCTATGGCATTTACTGCGTGCATTTACCCAAAATAATCTGTTCAATAACAGCAATCTCGCACAAGCCATAAAGGATCAGGCAATTCCGCCACAAAATCCTATTACAATTGTTACTCGATTTCTTGTCTATGGCATTTACTGCGTGCATTTACCCTAAATAATCTGTTCAATAACAGCAATCTCGCACAAGCCATAAAGGATCAGGCAATTCCGCCTCAAAATCCTATTACAATTTTTACTCGATTTCTTGTCTATGGCATTTACTGCGTGCATTTACCCTAAATAATCTGTTCAATAACAGCAATCTCGCACAAGCCATAAAGGATCAGGCAATTCCGCCTCAAAATCCTATTACAATTTTTACTCGATTTCTTGTCTATGGCATTTACTGCGTGCATTTACCCTAAATAATCTGTTCAATAACAGCAATCTCGCACAAGCCATAAAGGATCAGGCAATTCCGCCTCAAAATCCTATTACAATTTTTACTCGATTTCTTGTCTATGGCATTTACTGCGTGCATTTACCCAAAATAGTCTGTTCAATAACAGCAATCTCGCACAAGCCATAAAGGATCAGGCAATTCCGCCTCAAAATCCTATTACAATTGTTACTCGATTTCTTGTCTATGGCATTTACTGCGTGCATTTACCCAAAATAATCTGTTCAATAACAGCAATCTCGCACAAGCCATAAAGGATCAGGCAATTCCGCCTCAAAATCCTATTATAATTGTTACTCGATTTCTTGTCTATGGCATTTACTGCGTGCATTTACCCAAAATAATCTGTTCAATAACAGCAAATTCGCAGAAGCCATAAAGGATCAGGCAATTCCGCCTCAAAATCCTATTATAATTGTTACTCGATTTCTTGTCTATGGCATTTACTGCGTGCATTTACCCAAAATAGTCTGTTCAATAACAGCAATCTCGCACAAGCCATAAAGGATCAGGCAATTCCGCCTCAAAATCCTATTACAATTGTTACTCGATTTCTTGTCTATGGCATTTACTGCGTGCATTTACCCTAAATAATCTGTTCAATAACAGCAATCTCGCACAAGCCATAAAGGATCAGGCAATTCCGCCTCAAAATCCTATTACAATTGTTACTCGATTTCTTGTCTATGGCATTTACTGCGTGCATTTACCCAAAATAGTCTGTTCAATAACAGCAATCTCGCACAAGCCATAAAGGATCAGGCAATTCCGCCTCAAAATCCTATTACAATTGTTACTCGATTTCTTGTCTATGGCATTTACTGCGTGCATTTACCCTAAATAATCTGTTCAATAACAGCAATTTCGCACAAGCCATAAAGGATCAGGCAATTCCGCCTCAAAATCCTATTATAATTGTTACTCGATTTCTTGTCTATGGCATTTACTGCGTGCATTTACCCAAAATAATCTGTTCAATAACAGCAATCTCGCACAAGCCATAAAGGATCAGGCAATTCCGCCTCAAAATCCTATTACAATTGTTACTCGATTTCTTGTCTATGGCATTTACTGCGTGCATTTACCCTAAATAATCTGTTCAATAACAGCAATCTCGCACAAGCCATAAAGGATCAGGCAATTCCGCCTCAAAATCCTATTACAATTGTTACTCGATTTCTTGTCTATGGCATTTACTGCGTGCATTTACCCAAAATAATCTGTTCAATAACAGCAATCTCGCACAAGCCATAAAGGATCAGGCAATTCCGCCTCAAAATCCTATTACAATTTTTACTCGATTTCTTGTCTATGGCATTTACTGCGTGCATTTACCCTAAATAATCTGTTCAATAACAGCAATCTCGCACAAGCCATAAAGGATCAGGCAATTCCGCCTCAAAATCCTATTACAATTTTTACTCGATTTCTTGTCTATGGCATTTACTGCGTGCATTTACCCTAAATAATCTGTTCAATAACAGCAATCTCGCACAAGCCATAAAGGATCAGGCAATTCCGCCTCAAAATCCTATTACAATTTTTACTCGATTTCTTGTCTATGGCATTTACTGCGTGCATTTACCCAAAATAGTCTGTTCAATAACAGCAATCTCGCACAAGCCATAAAGGATCAGGCAATTCCGCCTCAAAATCCTATTACAATTGTTACTCGATTTCTTGTCTATGGCATTTACTGCGTGCATTTACCCTAAATAATCTGTTCAATAACAGCAATCTCGCACAAGCCATAAAGGATCAGGCAATTCCGCCTCAAAATCCTATTACAATTGTTACTCGATTTCTTGTCTATGGCATTTACTGCGTGCATTTACCCAAAATAATCTGTTCAATAACAGCAATCTCGCACAAGCCATAAAGGATCAGGCAATTCCGCCTCAAAATCCTATTACAATTGTTACTCGATTTCTTGTCTATGGCATTTACTGCGTGCATTTACCCTAAATAGTCTGTTCAATAACAGCAATCTCGCACAAGCCATAAAGGATCAGGCAATTCCGCCTCAAAATCCTATTACAATTTTTACTCGATTTCTTGTCTATGGCATTTACTGCGTGCATTTACCCTAAATAATCTGTTCAATAACAGCAATCTCGCACAAGCCATAAAGGATCAGGCAATTCCGCCTCAAAATCCTATTACAATTGTTACTCGATTTCTTGTCTATGGCATTTACTGCGTGCATTTACCCAAAATAGTCTGTTCAATAACAGCAATCTCGCACAAGCCATAAAGGATCAGGCAATTCCGCCTCAAAATCCTATTACAATTGTTACTCGATTTCTTGTCTATGGCATTTACTGCGTGCATTTACCCAAAATAGTCTGTTCAATAACAGCAATTTCGCACAAGCCATAAAGGATCAGGCAATTCCGCCTCAAAATCCTATTACAATTGTTACTCGATTTCTTGTCTATGGCATTTACTGCGTGCATTTACCCTAAATAATCTGTTCAATAACAGCAATCTCGCACAAGCCATAAAGGATCAGGCAATTCCGCCTCAAAATCCTATTACAATTGTTACTCGATTTCTTGTCTATGGCATTTACTGCGTGCATTTACCCTAAATAGTCTGTTCAATAACAGCAATCTCGCACAAGCCATAAAGGATCAGGCAATTCCGCCTCAAAATCCTATTACAATTGTTACTCGATTTCTTGTCTATGGCATTTACTGCGTGCATTTACCCTAAATAATCTGTTCAATAACAGCAATCTCGCACAAGCCATAAAGGATCAGGCAATTCCGCCTCAAAATCCTATTATAATTGTTACTCGATTTCTTGTCTATGGCATTTACTGCGTGCATTTACCCTAAATAGTCTGTTCAATAACAGCAATCTCGCACAAGCCATAAAGGATCAGGCAATTCCGCCTCAAAATCCTATTACAATTGTTACTCGATTTCTTGTCTATGGCATTTACTGCGTGCATTTACCCAAAATAGTCTGTTCAATAACAGCAATCTCGCACAAGCCATAAAGGATCAGGCAATTCCGCCTCAAAATCCTATTACAATTGTTACTCGATTTCTTGTCTATGGCATTTACTGCGTGCATTTACCCTAAATAATCTGTTCAATAACAGCAATCTCGCAGAAGCCATAAAGGATCAGGCAATTCCGCCTCAAAATCCTATTACAATTTTTACTCGATTTCTTGTCTATGGCATTTACTGCGTGCATTTACCCTAAATAATCTGTTCAATAACAGCAATCTCGCACAAGCCATAAAGGATCAGGCAATTCCGCCTCAAAATCCTATTACAATTTTTACTCGATTTCTTGTCTATGGCATTTACTGCGTGCATTTACCCTAAATAATCTGTTCAATAACAGCAATCTCGCACAAGCCATAAAGGATCAGGCAATTCCGCCTCAAAATCCTATTACAATTTTTACTCGATTTCTTGTCTATGGCATTTACTGCGTGCATTTACCCTAAATAATCTGTTCAATAACAGCAATCTCGCACAAGCCATAAAGGATCAGGCAATTCCGCCTCAAAATCCTATTACAATTTTTACTCGATTTCTTGTCTATGGCATTTACTGCGTGCATTTACCCTAAATAATCTGTTCAATAACAGCAATCTCGCACAAGCCATAAAGGATCAGGCAATTCCGCCTCAAAATCCTATTACAATTTTTACTCGATTTCTTGTCTATGGCATTTACTGCGTGCATTTACCCTAAATAGTCTGTTCAATAACAGCAATCTCGCACAAGCCATAAAGGATCAGGCAATTCCGCCTCAAAATCCTATTACAATTTTTACTCGATTTCTTGTCTATGGCATTTACTGCGTGCATTTACCCTAAATAATCTGTTCAATAACAGCAATCTCGCACAAGCCATAAAGGATCAGGCAATTCCGCCTCAAAATCCTATTACAATTTTTACTCGATTTCTTGTCTATGGCATTTACTGCGTGCATTTACCCAAAATAGTCTGTTCAATAACAGCAATCTCGCACAAGCCATAAAGGATCAGGCAATTCCGCCTCAAAATCCTATTACAATTTTTACTCGATTTCTTGTCTATGGCATTTACTGCGTGCATTTACCCTAAATAATCTGTTCAATAACAGCAATCTCGCACAAGCCATAAAGGATCAGGCAATTCCGCCTCAAAATCCTATTACAATTTTTACTCGATTTCTTGTCTATGGCATTTACTGCGTGCATTTACCCAAAATAGTCTGTTCAATAACAGCAATCTCGCACAAGCCATAAAGGATCAGGCAATTCCGCCTCAAAATTCTATTACAATTGTTACTCGATTTCTTGTCTATGGCATTTACTGCGTGCATTTACCCAAAATAATCTGTTCAATAACAGCAATCTCGCACAAGCCATAAAGGATCAGGCAATTCCGCCTCAAAATCCTATTACAATTGTTACTCGATTTCTTGTCTATGGCATTTACTGCGTGCATTTACCCTAAATAATCTGTTCAATAACAGCAATTTCGCACAAGCCATAAAGGATCAGGCAATTCCGCCTCAAAATCCTATTACAATTGTTACTCGATTTCTTGTCTATGGCATTTACTGCGTGCATTTACCCTAAATAATCTGTTCAATAACAGCAATCTCGCACAAGCCATAAAGGATCAGGCAATTCCGCCTCAAAATCCTATTACAATTTTTACTCGATTTCTTGTCTATGGCATTTACTGCGTGCATTTACCCTAAATAATCTGTTCAATAACAGCAATCTCGCACAAGCCATAAAGGATCAGGCAATTCCGCCTCAAAATCCTATTACAATTGTTACTCGATTTCTTGTCTATGGCATTTACTGCGTGCATTTACCCTAAATAATCTGTTCAATAACAGCAATCTCGCACAAGCCATAAAGGATCAGGCAATTCCGCCTCAAAATCCTATTACAATTTTTACTCGATTTCTTGTCTATGGCATTTACTGCGTGCATTTACCCTAAATAATCTGTTCAATAACAGCAATCTCGCACAAGCCATAAAGGATCAGGCAATTCCGCCTCAAAATCCTATTACAATTTTTACTCGATTTCTTGTCTATGGCATTTACTGCGTGCATTTACCCTAAATAATCTGTTCAATAACAGCAATCTCGCACAAGCCATAAAGGATCAGGCAATTCCGCCTCAAAATCCTATTACAATTTTTACTCGATTTCTTGTCTATGGCATTTACTGCGTGCATTTACCCTAAATAATCTGTTCAATAACAGCAATCTCGCACAAGCCATAAAGGATCAGGCAATTCCGCCTCAAAATCCTATTACAATTTTTACTCGATTTCTTGTCTATGGCATTTACTGCGTGCATTTACCCTAAATAATCTGTTCAATAACAGCAATCTCGCACAAGCCATAAAGGATCAGGCAATTCCGCCTCAAAATCCTATTACAATTTTTACTCGATTTCTTGTCTATGGCATTTACTGCGTGCATTTACCCTAAATAATCTGTTCAATAACAGCAATCTCGCACAAGCCATAAAGGATCAGGCAATTCCGCCTCAAAATCCTATTATAATTTTTACTCGATTTCTTGTCTATGGCATTTACTGCGTGCATTTACCCAAAATAGTCTGTTCAATAACAGCAATTTCGCACAAGCCATAAAGGATCAGGCAATTCCGCCTCAAAATCCTATTACAATTGTTACTCGATTTCTTGTCTATGGCATTTACTGCGTGCATTTACCCTAAATAATCTGTTCAATAACAGCAATCTCGCACAAGCCATAAAGGATCAGGCAATTCCGCCTCAAAATCCTATTACAATTGTTACTCGATTTCTTGTCTATGGCATTTACTGCGTGCATTTACCCTAAATAATCTGTTCAATAACAGCAATCTCGCACAAGCCATAAAGGATCAGGCAATTCCGCCTCAAAATCCTATTACAATTTTTACTCGATTTCTTGTCTATGGCATTTACTGCGTGCATTTACCCAAAATAGTCTGTTCAATAACAGCAATTTCGCACAAGCCATAAAGGATCAGGCAATTCCGCCTCAAAATCCTATTACAATTTTTACTCGATTTCTTGTCTATGGCATTTACTGCGTGCATTTACCCTAAATAATCTGTTCAATAACAGCAATCTCGCACAAGCCATAAAGGATCAGGCAATTCCGCCTCAAAATCCTATTACAATTGTTACTCGATTTCTTGTCTATGGCATTTACTGCGTGCATTTACCCTAAATAATCTGTTCAATAACAGCAATCTCGCACAAGCCATAAAGGATCAGGCAATTCCGCCTCAAAATCCTATTACAATTTTTACTCGATTTCTTGTCTATGGCATTTACTGCGTGCATTTACCCTAAATAATCTGTTCAATAACAGCAATCTCGCACAAGCCAGAAAGGATCAGGCAATTCCGCCTCAAAATCCTATTACAATTTTTACTCGATTTCTTGTCTATGGCATTTACTGCGTGCATTTACCCTAAATAATCTGTTCAATAACAGCAATCTCGCACAAGCCATAAAGGATCAGGCAATTCCGCCTCAAAATCCTATTACAATTTTTACTCGATTTCTTGTCTATGGCATTTACTGCGTGCATTTACCCTAAATAATCTGTTCAATAACAGCAATCTCGCACAAGCCATAAAGGATCAGGCAATTCCGCCTCAAAATCCTATTACAATTTTTACTCGATTTCTTGTCTATGGCATTTACTGCGTGCATTTACCCTAAATAATCTGTTCAATAACAGCAATCTCGCACAAGCCATAAAGGATCAGGCAATTCCGCCTCAAAATCCTATTACAATTTTTACTCGATTTCTTGTCTATGGCATTTACTGCGTGCATTTACCCTAAATAATCTGTTCAATAACAGCAATCTCGCACAAGCCATAAAGGATCAGGCAATTCCGCCTCAAAATCCTATTACAATTTTTACTCGATTTCTTGTCTATGGCATTTACTGCGTGCATTTACCCTAAATAATCTGTTCAATAACAGCAATCTCGCACAAGCCATAAAGGATCAGGCAATTCCGCCTCAAAATCCTATTACAATTTTTACTCGATTTCTTGTCTATGGCATTTACTGCGTGCATTTACCCTAAATAATCTGTTCAATAACAGCAATCTCGCACAAGCCATAAAGGATCAGGCAATTCCGCCTCAAAATCCTATTACAATTGTTACTCGATTTCTTGTCTATGGCATTTACTGCGTGCATTTACCCTAAATAATCTGTTCAATAACAGCAATCTCGCACAAGCCATAAAGGATCAGGCAATTCCGCCTCAAAATCCTATTACAATTGTTACTCGATTTCTTGTCTATGGCATTTACTGCGTGCATTTACCCAAAATAGTCTGTTCAATAACAGCAATCTCGCACAAGCCATAAAGGATCAGGCAATTCCGCCTCAAAATCCTATTACAATTGTTACTCGATTTCTTGTCTATGGCATTTACTGCGTGCATTTACCCTAAATAATCTGTTCAATAACAGCAATCTCGCACAAGCCATAAAGGATCAGGCAATTCCGCCTCAAAATCCTATTACAATTGTTACTCGATTTCTTGTCTATGGCATTTACTGCGTGCATTTACCCAAAATAATCTGTTCAATAACAGCAATCTCGCACAAGCCATAAAGGATCAGGCAATTCCGCCTCAAAATCCTATTACAATTGTTACTCGATTTCTTGTCTATGGCATTTACTGCGTGCATTTACCCAAAATAGTCTGTTCAATAACAGCAATCTCGCACAAGCCATAAAGGATCAGGCAATTCCGCCTCAAAATCCTATTACAATTGTTACTCGATTTCTTGTCTATGGCATTTACTGCGTGCATTTACCCTAAATAGTCTGTTCAATAACAGCAATCTCGCACAAGCCATAAAGGATCAGGCAATTCCGCCTCAAAATCCTATTACAATTGTTACTCGATTTCTTGTCTATGGCATTTACTGCGTGCATTTACCCTAAATAATCTGTTCAATAACAGCAATCTCGCACAAGCCATAAAGGATCAGGCAATTCCGCCTCAAAATCCTATTACAATTTTTACTCGATTTCTTGTCTATGGCATTTACTGCGTGCATTTACCCTAAATAATCTGTTCAATAACAGCAATCTCGCACAAGCCATAAAGGATCAGGCAATTCCGCCTCAAAATCCTATTACAATTTTTACTCGATTTCTTGTCTATGGCATTTACTGCGTGCATTTACCCTAAATAATCTGTTCAATAACAGCAATCTCGCACAAGCCATAAAGGATCAGGCAATTCCGCCTCAAAATCCTATTACAATTTTTACTCGATTTCTTGTCTATGGCATTTACTGCGTGCATTTACCCTAAATAATCTGTTCAATAACAGCAATCTCGCACAAGCCATAAAGGATCAGGCAATTCCGCCTCAAAATCCTATTACAATTTTTACTCGATTTCTTGTCTATGGCATTTACTGCGTGCATTTACCCTAAATAATCTGTTCAATAACAGCAATCTCGCACAAGCCATAAAGGATCAGGCAATTCCGCCTCAAAATCCTATTACAATTGTTACTCGATTTCTTGTCTATGGCATTTACTGCGTGCATTTACCCAAAATAGTCTGTTCAATAACAGCAATTTCGCACAAGCCATAAAGGATCAGGCAATTCCGCCTCAAAATCCTATTACAATTGTTACTCGATTTCTTGTCTATGGCATTTACTGCGTGCATTTACCCAAAATAGTCTGTTCAATAACAGCAATTTCGCACAAGCCATAAAGGATCAGGCAATTCCGCCTCAAAATCCTATTACAATTGTTACTCGATTTCTTGTCTATGGCATTTACTGCGTGCATTTACCCAAAATAATCTGTTCAATAACAGCAATCTCGCACAAGCCATAAAGGATCAGGAAATTCCGCCTCAAAATCCTATTACAATTGTTACTCGATTTCTTGTCTATGGCATTTACTGCGTGCATTTACCCAAAATAGTCTGTTCAATAACAGCAATTTCGCACAAGCCATAAAGGATCAGGCAATTCCGCCTCAAAATCCTATTACAATTGTTACTCGATTTCTTGTCTATGGCATTTACTGCGTGCATTTACCCTAAATAATCTGTTCAATAACAGCAATTTCGCACAAGCCATAAAGGATCAGGCAATTCCGCCTCAAAATCCTATTACAATTGTTATTCGATTTCTTGTCTATGGCATTTACTGCGTGCATTTACCCAAAATAGTCTGTTCAATAACAGCAATCTCGCACAAGCCATAAAGGATCAGGCAATTCCGCCTCAAAATCCTATTACAATTTTTACTCGATTTCTTGTCTATGGCATTTACTGCGTGCATTTACCCAAAATAATCTGTTCAATAACAGCAATCTCGCACAAGCCATAAAGGATCAGGCAATTCCGCCTCAAAATCCTATTACAATTGTTACTCGATTTCTTGTCTATGGCATTTACTGCGTGCATTTACCCTAAATAATCTGTTCAATAACAGCAATCTCGCACAAGCCATAAAGGATCAGGCAATTCCGCCTCAAAATCCTATTACAATTGTTACTCGATTTCTTGTCTATGGCATTTACTGCGTGCATTTACCCAAAATAATCTGTTCAATAACAGCAATCTCGCACAAGCCAGAAAGGATCAGGCAATTCCGCCTCAAAATCCTATTACAATTTTTACTCGATTTCTTGTCTATGGCATTTACTGCGTGCATTTACCCTAAATAATCTGTTCAATAACAGCAATCTCGCACAAGCCATAAAGGATCAGGCAATTCCGCCTCAAAATCCTATTACAATTTTTACTCGATTTCTTGTCTATGGCATTTACTGCGTGCATTTACCCTAAATAATCTGTTCAATAACAGCAATCTCGCACAAGCCATAAAGGATCAGGCAATTCCGCCTCAAAATCCTATTACAATTTTTACTCGATTTCTTGTCTATGGCATTTACTGCGTGCATTTACCCTAAATAATCTGTTCAATAACAGCAATCTCGCACAAGCCATAAAGGATCAGGCAATTCCGCCTCAAAATCCTATTACAATTTTTACTCGATTTCTTGTCTATGGCATTTACTGCGTGCATTTACCCTAAATAATCTGTTCAATAACAGCAATCTCGCACAAGCCATAAAGGATCAGGCAATTCCGCCTCAAAATCCTATTACAATTTTTACTCGATTTCTTGTCTATGGCATTTACTGCGTGCATTTACCCTAAATAATCTGTTCAATAACAGCAATCTCGCACAAGCCATAAAGGATCAGGCAATTCCGCCTCAAAATCCTATTACAATTTTTACTCGATTTCTTGTCTATGGCATTTACTGCGTGCATTTACCCTAAATAATCTGTTCAATAACAGCAATCTCGCACAAGCCATAAAGGATCAGGCAATTCCGCCTCAAAATCCTATTACAATTTTTACTCGATTTCTTGTCTATGGCATTTACTGCGTGCATTTACCCAAAATAGTCTGTTCAATAACAGCAATTTCGCACAAGCCATAAAGGATCAGGCAATTCCGCCTCAAAATCCTATTACAATTTTTACTCGATTTCTTGTCTATGGCATTTACTGCGTGCATTTACCCTAAATAATCTGTTCAATAACAGCAATCTCGCACAAGCCATAAAGGATCAGGCAATTCCGCCTCAAAATTCTATTACAATTGTTATTCGATTTCTTGTCTATGGCATTCACTGCGTGCATTTACCCTAAATAATCTGTTCAATAACAGCAATCTCGCACAAGCCAGAAAGGATCATGCAATTCCGCCTCAAAATCCTATTACAATTTTTACTCGATTTCTTGTCTATGGCATTTACTGCGTGCATTTACCCTAAATAATCTGTTCAATAACAGCAATCTCGCACAAGCCATAAAGGATCAGGCAATTCCGCCTCAAAATCCTATTACAATTTTTACTCGATTTCTTGTCTATGGCATTTACTGCGTGCATTTACCCTAAATAATCTGTTCAATAACAGCAATCTCGCACAAGCCATAAAGGATCAGGCAATTCCGCCTCAAAATCCTATTACAATTTTTACTCGATTTCTTGTCTATGGCATTTACTGCGTGCATTTACCCTAAATAATCTGTTCAATAACAGCAATCTCGCACAAGCCATAAAGGATCAGGCAATTCCGCCTCAAAATCCTATTACAATTTTTACTCGATTTCTTGTCTATGGCATTTACTGCGTGCATTTACCCTAAATAATCTGTTCAATAACAGCAATCTCGCACAAGCCATAAAGGATCAGGCAATTCCGCCTCAAAATCCTATTACAATTTTTACTCGATTTCTTGTCTATGGCATTTACTGCGTGCATTTACCCTAAATAATCTGTTCAATAACAGCAATCTCGCACAAGCCATAAAGGATCAGGCAATTCCGCCTCAAAATCCTATTACAATTTTTACTCGATTTCTTGTCTATGGCATTTACTGCGTGCATTTACCCTAAATAGTCTGTTCAATAACAGCAATCTCGCACAAGCCATAAAGGATCAGGCAATTCCGCCTCAAAATCCTATTACAATTTTTACTCGATTTCTTGTCTATGGCATTTACTGCGTGCATTTACCCAAAATAGTCTGTTCAATAACAGCAATTTCGCACAAGCCATAAAGGATCAGGCAATTCCGCCTCAAAATCCTATTACAATTGTTACTCGATTTCTTGTCTATGGCATTTACTGCGTGCATTTACCCTAAATAATCTGTTCAATAACAGCAATCTCGCACAAGCCAGAAAGGATCAGGCAATTCCGCCTCAAAATCCTATTACAATTGTTACTCGATTTCTTGTCTATGGCATTTACTGCGTGCATTTACCCTAAATAATCTGTTCAATAACAGCAATCTCGCACAAGCCATAAAGGATCAGGCAATTCCGCCTCAAAATCCTATTACAATTTTTACTCGATTTCTTGTCTATGGCATTTACTGCGTGCATTTACCCTAAATAATCTGTTCAATAACAGCAATCTCGCACAAGCCATAAAGGATCAGGCAATTCCGCCTCAAAATCCTATTACAATTTTTACTCGATTTCTTGTCTATGGCATTTACTGCGTGCATTTACCCTAAATAATCTGTTCAATAACAGCAATCTCGCACAAGCCATAAAGGATCAGGCAATTCCGCCTCAAAATCCTATTACAATTTTTACTCGATTTCTTGTCTATGGCATTTACTGCGTGCATTTACCCTAAATAATCTGTTCAATAACAGCAATCTCGCACAAGCCATAAAGGATCAGGCAATTCCGCCTCAAAATCCTATTACAATTTTTACTCGATTTCTTGTCTATGGCATTTACTGCGTGCATTTACCCTAAATAATCTGTTCAATAACAGCAATCTCGCACAAGCCATAAAGGATCAGGCAATTCCGCCTCAAAATCCTATTACAATTGTTACTCGATTTCTTGTCTATGGCATTTACTGCGTGCATTTACCCTAAATAATCTGTTCAATAACAGCAATCTCGCACAAGCCATAAAGGATCAGGCAATTCCGCCTCAAAATCCTATTACAATTTTTACTCGATTTCTTGTCTATGGCATTTACTGCGTGCATTTACCCAAAATAGTCTGTTCAATAACAGCAATCTCGCACAAGCCATAAAGGATCAGGCAATTCCGCCTCAAAATCCTATTACAATTGTTACTCGATTTCTTGTCTATGGCATTTACTGCGTGCATTTACCCTAAATAATCTGTTCAATAACAGCAATCTCGCACAAGCCATAAAGGATCAGGCAATTCCGCCTCAAAATCCTATTACAATTTTTACTCGATTTCTTGTCTATGGCATTTACTGCGTGCATTTACCCTAAATAATCTGTTCAATAACAGCAATCTCGCACAAGCCATAAAGGATCAGGCAATTCCGCCTCAAAATCCTATTACAATTGTTACTCGATTTCTTGTCTATGGCATTTACTGCGTGCATTTACCCTAAATAATCTGTTCAATAACAGCAATCTCGCACAAGCCATAAAGGATCAGGCAATTCCGCCTCAAAATCCTATTACAATTTTTACTCGATTTCTTGTCTATGGCATTTACTGCGTGCATTTACCCTAAATAATCTGTTCAATAACAGCAATCTCGCACAAGCCATAAAGGATCAGGCAATTCCGCCTCAAAATCCTATTACAATTTTTACTCGATTTCTTGTCTATGGCATTTACTGCGTGCATTTACCCTAAATAATCTGTTCAATAACAGCAATCTCGCACAAGCCATAAAGGATCAGGCAATTCCGCCTCAAAATCCTATTACAATTTTTACTCGATTTCTTGTCTATGGCATTTACTGCGTGCATTTACCCTAAATAATCTGTTCAATAACAGCAATCTCGCACAAGCCATAAAGGATCAGGCAATTCCGCCTCAAAATCCTATTACAATTTTTACTCGATTTCTTGTCTATGGCATTTACTGCGTGCATTTACCCTAAATAATCTGTTCAATAACAGCAATCTCGCACAAGCCATAAAGGATCAGGCAATTCCGCCTCAAAATCCTATTACAATTTTTACTCGATTTCTTGTCTATGGCATTTACTGCGTGCATTTACCCTAAATAGTCTGTTCAATAACAGCAATCTCGCACAAGCCATAAAGGATCAGGCAATTCCGCCTCAAAATCCTATTACAATTTTTACTCGATTTCTTGTCTATGGCATTTACTGCGTGCATTTACCCAAAATAATCTGTTCAATAACAGCAATCTCGCACAAGCCATAAAGGATCAGGCAATTCCGCCTCAAAATCCTATTACAATTTTTACTCGATTTCTTGTCTATGGCATTTACTGCGTGCATTTACCCAAAATAGTCTGTTCAATAACAGCAATCTCGCACAAGCCATAAAGGATCAGGCAATTCCGCCTCAAAATCCTATTACAATTTTTACTCGATTTCTTGTCTATGGCATTTACTGCGTGCATTTACCCTAAATAATCTGTTCAATAACAGCAATCTCGCACAAGCCATAAAGGATCAGGCAATTCCGCCTCAAAATCCTATTACAATTTTTACTCGATTTCTTGTCTATGGCATTTACTGCGTGCATTTACCCAAAATAATCTGTTCAATAACAGCAATCTCGCACAAGCCATAAAGGATCAGGCAATTCCGCCTCAAAATCCTATTACAATTGTTACTCGATTTCTTGTCTATGGCATTTACTGCGTGCATTTACCCAAAATAGTCTGTTCAATAACAGCAATCTCGCACAAGCCATAAAGGATCAGGCAATTCCGCCTCAAAATCCTATTACAATTGTTACTCGATTTCTTGTCTATGGCATTTACTGCGTGCATTTACCCTAAATAATCTGTTCAATAACAGCAATCTCGCACAAGCCATAAAGGATCAGGCAATTCCGCCTCAAAATCCTATTACAATTGTTACTCGATTTCTTGTCTATGGCATTTACTGCGTGCATTTACCCTAAATAATCTGTTCAATAACAGCAATCTCGCACAAGCCATAAAGGATCAGGCAATTCCGCCTCAAAATCCTATTACAATTTTTACTCGATTTCTTGTCTATGGCATTTACTGCGTGCATTTACCCAAAATAGTCTGTTCAATAACAGCAATCTCGCACAAGCCATAAAGGATCAGGCAATTCCGCCTCAAAATCCTATTACAATTGTTACTCGATTTCTTGTCTATGGCATTTACTGCGTGCATTTACCCTAAATAATCTGTTCAATAACAGCAATCTCGCACAAGCCATAAAGGATCAGGCAATTCCGCCTCAAAATCCTATTACAATTGTTACTCGATTTCTTGTCTATGGCATTTACTGCGTGCATTTACCCTAAATAATCTGTTCAATAACAGCAATCTCGCACAAGCCATAAAGGATCAGGCAATTCCGCCTCAAAATCCTATTACAATTTTTACTCGATTTCTTGTCTATGGCATTTACTGCGTGCATTTACCCTAAATAATCTGTTCAATAACAGCAATCTCGCACAAGCCATAAAGGATCAGGCAATTCCGCCTCAAAATCCTATTACAATTTTTACTCGATTTCTTGTCTATGGCATTTACTGCGTGCATTTACCCAAAATAGTCTGTTCAATAACAGCAATCTCGCACAAGCCATAAAGGATCAGGCAATTCCGCCTCAAAATCCTATTACAATTGTTACTCGATTTCTTGTCTATGGCATTTACTGCGTGCATTTACCCTAAATAGTCTGTTCAATAACAGCAATCTCGCACAAGCCATAAAGGATCAGGCAATTCCGCCTCAAAATCCTATTACAATTTTTACTCGATTTCTTGTCTATGGCATTTACTGCGTGCATTTACCCAAAATAGTCTGTTCAATAACAGCAATTTCGCACAAGCCATAAAGGATCAGGCAATTCCGCCTCAAAATCCTATTACAATTGTTACTCGATTTCTTGTCTATGGCATTTACTGCGTGCATTTACCCAAAATAGTCTGTTCAATAACAGCAATTTCGCACAAGCCATAAAGGATCAGGCAATTCCGCCTCAAAATCCTATTACAATTGTTACTCGATTTCTTGTCTATGGCATTTACTGCGTGCATTTACCCAAAATAGTCTGTTCAATAACAGCAATCTCGCACAAGCCATAAAGGATCAGGCAATTCCGCCTCAAAATCCTATTACAATTGTTACTCGATTTCTTGTCTATGGCATTTACTGCGTGCATTTACCCTAAATAATCTGTTCAATAACAGCAATCTCGCACAAGCCATAAAGGATCAGGCAATTCCGCCTCAAAATCCTATTACAATTGTTACTCGATTTCTTGTCTATGGCATTTACTGCGTGCATTTACCCAAAATAATCTGTTCAATAACAGCAATTTCGCACAAGCCATAAAGGATCAGGCAATTCCGCCTCAAAATCCTATTACAATTTTTACTCGATTTCTTGTCTATGGCATTTACTGCGTGCATTTACCCTAAATAATCTGTTCAATAACAGCAATCTCGCACAAGCCATAAAGGATCAGGCAATTCCGCCTCAAAATCCTATTACAATTGTTACTCGATTTCTTGTCTATGGCATTTACTGCGTGCATTTACCCAAAATAGTCTGTTCAATAACAGCAATCTCGCACAAGCCATAAAGGATCAGGCAATTCCGCCTCAAAATCCTATTACAATTTTTACTCGATTTCTTGTCTATGGCATTTACTGCGTGCATTTACCCTAAATAGTCTGTTCAATAACAGCAATCTCGCACAAGCCATAAAGGATCAGGCAATTCCGCCTCAAAATCCTATTACAATTTTTACTCGATTTCTTGTCTATGGCATTTACTGCGTGCATTTACCCTAAATAATCTGTTCAATAACAGCAATCTCGCACAAGCCAGAAAGGATCAGGCAATTCCGCCTCAAAATCCTATTACAATTTTTACTCGATTTCTTGTCTATGGCATTTACTGCGTGCATTTACCCTAAATAATCTGTTCAATAACAGCAATCTCGCACAAGCCATAAAGGATCAGGCAATTCCGCCTCAAAATCCTATTATAATTGTTACTCGATTTCTTGTCTATGGCATTTACTGCGTGCATTTACCCAAAATAGTCTGTTCAATAACAGCAATTTCGCACAAGCCATAAAGGATCAGGCAATTCCGCCTCAAAATCCTATTATAATTTTTACTCGATTTCTTGTCTATGGCATTTACTGCGTGCATTTACCCAAAATAGTCTGTTCAATAACAGCAATCTCGCACAAGCCATAAAGGATCAGGCAATTCCGCCTCAAAATCCTATTACAATTGTTACTCGATTTCTTGTCTATGGCATTTACTGCGTGCATTTACCCAAAATAATCTGTTCAATAACAGCAATCTCGCACAAGCCATAAAGGATCAGGCAATTCCGCCTCAAAATCCTATTACAATTTTTACTCGATTTCTTGTCTATGGCATTTACTGCGTGCATTTACCCTAAATAGTCTGTTCAATAACAGCAATCTCGCACAAGCCATAAAGGATCAGGCAATTCCGCCTCAAAATCCTATTACAATTGTTACTCGATTTCTTGTCTATGGCATTTACTGCGTGCATTTACCCAAAATAGTCTGTTCAATAACAGCAATTTCGCACAAGCCATAAAGGATCAGGCAATTCCGCCTCAAAATCCTATTACAATTGTTACTCGATTTCTTGTCTATGGCATTTACTGCGTGCATTTACACAAAATAGTCTGCTCAATAACTGCAATTTCGCACAAGCCATAAAGGATCAGGCAATTCCGCCTCAAAATCCTATTATAATTGTTACTCGATTTCTTGTCTATGGCATTTACTGCGTGCATTTACACAAAATAGTCTGTTCAATAACAGCAATTTCGCACAAGCCATAAAGGATCAGGCAATTCCGCCTCAAAATCCTACTACAATTGTTACTCGATTTCTTGTCTATGGCATTTACTGCGTGCATTTACACAAAATAGTCTGCTCAATAACTGCAATTTCGCACAAGCCATAAAGGATCAGGCAATTCCGCCTCAAAATCCTATTATAATTGTTACTCGATTTCTTGTCTATGGCATTTACTGCGTGCATTTACCCAAAATAGTCTGTTCAATAACTGCAATTTCGCACAAGCCATAAAGGATCAGGCAATTCCGCCTCAAAATCCTATTATAATTGTTACTCGATTTCTTGTCTATGGCATTTACTGCGTGCATTTACCCAAAATAGTCTGTTCAATAACTGCAATTTCGCACAAGCCATAAAGGATCAGGCAATTCCGCCTCAAAATCCTATTATAATTGTTACTCGATTTCTTGTCTATGGCATTTACTGCGTGCATTTACCCAAAATAGTCTGCTCAATAACTGCAATTTCGCACAAGCCATAAAGGATCAGGCAATTCCGCCTCAAAATCCTATTATAATTGTTACTCGATTTCTTGTCTATGGCATTTACTGCGTGCATTTACCCAAAATAGTCTGCTCAATAACTGCAATTTCGCACAAGCCATAAAGGATCAGGCAATTCCGCCTCAAAATCCTATTATAATTGTTACTCGATTTCTTGTCTATGGCATTTACTGCGTGCATTTACCCAAAATAGTCTGTTCAATAACAGCAATTTCGCACAAGCCATAAAGGATCAGGCAATTCCGCCTCAAAATCCTATTATAATTGTTACTCGATTTCTTTTCTATGGCATTTACTGCGTGCATTTACCCAAAATAGTCTGCTCAATAACTGCAATTTCGCACAAGCCATAAAGGATCAGGCAATTCCGCCTCAAAATCCTACTATAATTGTTACTCGATTTCTTGTCTATGGCATTTACTGCGTGCATTTACCCAAAATAGTCTGTTCAATAACAGCAATTTCGCACAAGCCATAAAGGATCAGGCAATTCCGCCTCAAAATCCTATTAAAATTGTTACTCGATTTCTTGTCTATGGCATTTACTGCGTGCATTTACCCAAAATAGTCTGTTCAATAACTGCAATTTCGCACAAGCCATAAAGGATCAGGCAATTCCGCCTCAAAATCCTATTATAATTGTTACTCGATTTCTTGTCTATGGCATTTACTGCGTGCATTTACCCAAAATAGTCTGTTCAATAACAGCAATTTCGCACAAGCCATAAAGGATCAGGCAATTCCGCCTCAAAATCCTATTATAATTGTTACTCGATTTCTTGTCTATGGCATTTACTGCGTGCATTTACACAAAATAGTCTGCTCAATAACAGCAATTTCGCACAAGCCATAAAGGATCAGGCAATTCCGCCTCAAAATCCTATTATAATTGTTACTCGATTTCTTGTCTATGGCATTTACTGCGTGCATTTACCCAAAATAGTCTGCTCAATAACTGCAATTTCGCACAAGCCATAAAGGATCAGGCAATTCCGCCTCAAAATCCTATTATAATTGTTACTCGATTTCTTTTCTATGGCATTTACTGCGTGCATTTACACAAAATAGTCTGTTCAATAACTGCAATTTCGCACAAGCCATAAAGGATCAGGCAATTCCGCCTCAAAATCCTATTAAAATTGTTACTCGATTTCTTTTCTATGGCATTTACTGCGTGCATTTACACAAAATAGTCTGCTCAATAACTGCAATTTCGCACAAGCCATAAAGGATCAGGCAATTCCGCCTCAAAATCCTATTATAATTGTTACTCGATTTCTTGTCTATGGCATTTACTGCGTGCATTTACACAAAATAGTCTGTTCAATAACTGCAATTTCGCACAAGCCATAAAGGATCAGGCAATTCCGCCTCAAAATCCTATTATAATTGTTACTCGATTTCTTGTCTATGGCATTTACTGCGTGCATTTACCCAAAATAGTCTGTTCAATAACTGCAATTTCGCACAAGCCATAAAGGATCAGGCAATTCCGCCTCAAAATCCTATTATAATTGTTACTCGATTTCTTGTCTATGGCATTTACTGCGTGCATTTACACAAAATAGTCTGCTCAATAACTGCAATTTCGCACAAGCCATAAAGGATCAGGCAATTCCGCCTCAAAATCCTATTATAATTGTTACTCGATTTCTTTTCTATGGCATTTACTGCGTGCATTTACACAAAATAGTCTGCTCAATAACTGCAATTTCGCACAAGCCATAAAGGATCAGGCAATTCCGCCTCAAAATCCTATTATAATTGTTACTCGATTTCTTTTCTATGGCATTTACTGCGTGCATTTACACAAAATAGTCTGCTCAATAACTGCAATTTCGCACAAGCCATAAAGGATCAGGCAATTCCGCCTCAAAATCCTATTATAATTGTTACTCGATTTCTTTTCTATGGCATTTACTGCGTGCATTTACACAAAATAGTCTGCTCAATAACTGCAATTTCGCACAAGCCATAAAGGATCAGGCAATTCCGCCTCAAAATCCTATTATAATTGTTACTCGATTTCTTGTCTATGGCATTTACTGCGTGCATTTACACAAAATAGTCTGTTCAATAACTGCAATTTCGCACAAGCCATAAAGGATCAGGCAATTCCGCCTCAAAATCCTATTATAATTGTTACTCGATTTCTTGTCTATGGCATTTACTGCGTGCATTTACCCAAAATAGTCTGCTCAATAACTGCAATTTCGCACAAGCCATAAAGGATCAGGCAATTCCGCCTCAAAATCCTATTATAATTGTTACTCGATTTCTTGTCTATGGCATTTACTGCGTGCATTTACCCAAAATAGTCTGCTCAATAACAGCAATTTCGCACAAGCCATAAAGGATCAGGCAATTCCGCCTCAAAATCCTATTATAATTGTTACTCGATTTCTTGTCTATGGCATTTACTGCGTGCATTTACCCAAAATAGTCTGCTCAATAACAGCAATTTCGCACAAGCCATAAAGGATCAGGCAATTCCGCCTCAAAATCCTATTATAATTGTTACTCGATTTCTTGTCTATGGCATTTACTGCGTGCATTTACCCAAAATAGTCTGCTCAATAACTGCAATTTCGCACAAGCCATAAAGGATCAGGCAATTCCGCCTCAAAATCCTATTATAATTGTTACTCGATTTCTTGTCTATGGCATTTACTGCGTGCATTTACACAAAATAGTCTGTTCAATAACTGCAATTTCGCACAAGCCATAAAGGATCAGGCAATTCCGCCTCAAAATCCTATTATAATTGTTACTCGATTTCTTGTCTATGGCATTTACTGCGTGCATTTACCCAAAATAGTCTGCTCAATAACTGCAATTTCGCACAAGCCATAAAGGATCAGGCAATTCCGCCTCAAAATCCTATTATAATTGTTACTCGATTTCTTGTCTATGGCATTTACTGCGTGCATTTACCCAAAATAGTCTGCTCAATAACTGCAATTTCGCACAAGCCATAAAGGATCAGGCAATTCCGCCTCAAAATCCTATTATAATTGTTACTCGATTTCTTGTCTATGGCATTTACTGCGTGCATTTACACAAAATAGTCTGCTCAATAACTGCAATTTCGCACAAGCCATAAAGGATCAGGCAATTCCGCCTCAAAATCCTATTATAATTGTTACTCGATTTCTTGTCTATGGCATTTACTGCGTGCATTTACACAAAATAGTCTGCTCAATAACTGCAATTTCGCACAAGCCATAAAGGATCAGGCAATTCCGCCTCAAAATCCTATTATAATTGTTACTCGATTTCTTGTCTATGGCATTTACTGCGTGCATTTACACAAAATAGTCTGCTCAATAACTGCAATTTCGCACAAGCCATAAAGGATCAGGCAATTCCGCCTCAAAATCCTATTATAATTGTTACTCGATTTCTTGTCTATGGCATTTACTGCGTGCATTTACACAAAATAGTCTGCTCAATAACTGCAATTTCGCACAAGCCATAAAGGATCAGGCAATTCCGCCTCAAAATCCTATTATAATTGTTACTCGATTTCTTTTCTATGGCATTTACTGCGTGCATTTACCCAAAATAGTCTGCTCAATAACTGCAATTTCGCACAAGCCATAAAGGATCAGGCAATTCCGCCTCAAAATCCTATTATAATTGTTACTCGATTTCTTTTCTATGGCATTTACTGCGTGCATTTACACAAAATAGTCTGCTCAATAACTGCAATTTCGCACAAGCCATAAAGGATCAGGCAATTCCGCCTCAAAATCCTATTATAATTGTTACTCGATTTCTTGTCTATGGCATTTACTGCGTGCATTTACACAAAATAGTCTGCTCAATAACTGCAATTTCGCACAAGCCATAAAGGATCAGGCAATTCCGCCTCAAAATCCTATTATAATTGTTACTCGATTTCTTGTCTATGGCATTTACTGCGTGCATTTACACAAAATAGTCTGCTCAATAACTGCAATTTCGCACAAGCCATAAAGGATCAGGCAATTCCGCCTCAAAATCCTATTATAATTGTTACTCGATTTCTTGTCTATGGCATTTACTGCGTGCATTTACCCAAAATAGTCTGCTCAATAACTGCAATTTCGCACAAGCCATAAAGGATCAGGCAATTCCGCCTCAAAATCCTATTATAATTGTTACTCGATTTCTTGTCTATGGCATTTACTGCGTGCATTTACCCAAAATAGTCTGCTCAATAACTGCAATTTCGCACAAGCCATAAAGGATCAGGCAATTCCGCCTCAAAATCCTATTATAATTGTTACTCGATTTCTTGTCTATGGCATTTACTGCGTGCATTTACACAAAATAGTCTGTTCAATAACTGCAATTTCGCACAAGCCATAAAGGATCAGGCAATTCCGCCTCAAAATCCTATTATAATTGTTACTCGATTTCTTGTCTATGGCATTTACTGCGTGCATTTACCCAAAATAGTCTGCTCAATAACTGCAATTTCGCACAAGCCATAAAGGATCAGGCAATTCCGCCTCAAAATCCTATTATAATTGTTACTCGATTTCTTGTCTATGGCATTTACTGCGTGCATTTACCCAAAATAGTCTGTTCAATAACTGCAATTTCGCACAAGCCATAAAGGATCAGGCAATTCCGCCTCAAAATCCTATTATAATTGTTACTCGATTTCTTGTCTATGGCATTTACTGCGTGCATTTACACAAAATAGTCTGCTCAATAACTGCAATTTCGCACAAGCCATAAAGGATCAGGCAATTCCGCCTCAAAATCCTACTATAATTGTTACTCGATTTCTTGTCTATGGCATTTACTGCGTGCATTTACACAAAATAGTCTGCTCAATAACTGCAATTTCGCACAAGCCATAAAGGATCAGGCAATTCCGCCTCAAAATCCTATTATAATTGTTACTCGATTTCTTGTCTATGGCATTTACTGCGTGCATTTACACAAAATAGTCTGCTCAATAACTGCAATTTCGCACAAGCCATAAAGGATCAGGCAATTCCGCCTCAAAATCCTATTATAATTGTTACTCGATTTCTTGTCTATGGCATTTACTGCGTGCATTTACCCAAAATAGTCTGTTCAATAACAGCAATTTCGCACAAGCCATAAAGGATCAGGCAATTCCGCCTCAAAATCCTATTATAATTGTTACTCGATTTCTTGTCTATGGCATTTACTGCGTGCATTTACACAAAATAGTCTGCTCAATAACTGCAATTTCGCACAAGCCATAAAGGATCAGGCAATTCCGCCTCAAAATCCTATTATAATTGTTACTCGATTTCTTGTCTATGGCATTTACTGCGTGCATTTACCCAAAATAGTCTGTTCAATAACTGCAATTTCGCACAAGCCATAAAGGATCAGGCAATTCCGCCTCAAAATCCTATTATAATTGTTACTCGATTTCTTGTCTATGGCATTTACTGCGTGCATTTACCCAAAATAGTCTGTTCAATAACTGCAATTTCGCACAAGCCATAAAGGATCAGGCAATTCCGCCTCAAAATCCTATTATAATTGTTACTCGATTTCTTTTCTATGGCATTTACTGCGTGCATTTACCCAAAATAGTCTGCTCAATAACTGCAATTTCGCACAAGCCATAAAGGATCAGGCAATTCCGCCTCAAAATCCTATTATAATTGTTACTCGATTTCTTGTCTATGGCATTTACTGCGTGCATTTACCCAAAATAGTCTGTTCAATAACAGCAATTTCGCACAAGCCATAAAGGATCAGGCAATTCCGCCTCAAAATCCTATTATAATTGTTACTCGATTTCTTGTCTATGGCATTTACTGCGTGCATTTACCCAAAATAGTCTGTTCAATAACTGCAATTTCGCACAAGCCATAAAGGATCAGGCAATTCCGCCTCAAAATCCTATTATAATTGTTACTCGATTTCTTGTCTATGGCATTTACTGCGTGCATTTACCCAAAATAGTCTGTTCAATAACAGCAATTTCGCACAAGCCATAAAGGATCAGGCAATTCCGCCTCAAAATCCTATTATAATTGTTACTCGATTTCTTGTCTATGGCATTTACTGCGTGCATTTACCCAAAATAGTCTGCTCAATAACTGCAATTTCGCACAAGCCATAAAGGATCAGGCAATTCCGCCTCAAAATCCTATTATAATTGTTACTCGATTTCTTGTCTATGGCATTTACTGCGTGCATTTACACAAAATAGTCTGTTCAATAACAGCAATTTCGCACAAGCCATAAAGGATCAGGCAATTCCGCCTCAAAATCCTATTATAATTGTTACTCGATTTCTTTTCTATGGCATTTACTGCGTGCATTTACCCAAAATAGTCTGTTCAATAACAGCAATTTCGCACAAGCCATAAAGGATCAGGCAATTCCGCCTCAAAATCCTATTATAATTGTTACTCGATTTCTTGTCTATGGCATTTACTGCGTGCATTTACCCAAAATAGTCTGTTCAATAACAGCAATTTCGCACAAGCCATAAAGGATCAGGCAATTCCGCCTCAAAATCCTATTATAATTGTTACTCGATTTCTTGTCTATGGCATTTACTGCGTGCATTTACCCAAAATAGTCTGTTAAATAACAGCAATTTCGCACAAGCCATAAAGGATCAGGCAATTCCGCCTCAAAATCCTATTATAATTGTTACTCGATTTCTTGTCTATGGCATTTACTGCGTGCATTTACCCAAAATAGTCTGTTCAATAACAGCAATTTCGCACAAGCCATAAAGGATCAGGCAATTCCGCCTCAAAATCCTATTATAATTGTTACTCGATTTCTTGTCTATGGCATTTACTGCGTGCATTTACACAAAATAGTCTGTTCAATAACTGCAATTTCGCACAAGCCATAAAGGATCAGGCAATTCCGCCTCAAAATCCTATTATAATTGTTACTCGATTTCTTGTCTATGGCATTTACTGCGTGCATTTACCCAAAATAGTCTGTTCAATAACAGCAATTTCGCACAAGCCATAAAGGATCAGGCAATTCCGCCTCAAAATCCTATTATAATTGTTACTCGATTTCTTGTCTATGGCATTTACTGCGTGCATTTACCCAAAATAGTCTGTTCAATAACAGCAATTTCGCACAAGCCATAAAGGATCAGGCAATTCCGCCTCAAAATCCTATTATAATTGTTACTCGATTTCTTGTCTATGGCATTTACTGCGTGCATTTACCCAAAATAGTCTGTTCAATAACAGCAATTTCGCACAAGCCATAAAGGATCAGGCAATTCCGCCTCAAAATCCTACTTTATTTATTACTCGATTTCTTGTCTATGGCATTTACTTCGTGCATTTACCCAAAATAGTCTGTTCAATAACAGCAATTTCGCACAAGCCATAAAGGATCAGGCAATTCCGCCTCAAAATCCTATTATAATTGTTACTCGATTTCTTTCTATGGCATTTACTGCGTGCATTTACCCAAAATAGTCTGTTCAATAACAGCAATTTCGCACAATCCATAAAGGACCAGGCAATTCCGCCTCAAAATCCTACTTATATTTTTTACTCGATTTCTTGTCTATGGCATTTACTGCGTGCATTTACCCAAAATAGTCTGTTAAATAACAGCAATTTCGCACAAGCCATAAAGGATCAGGCAATTCCGCCTCAAAATCATACTATAATTGTTACTCGATTTCTTTTCTATGGCATTTACTGCGTGCATTTACACAAATTAGTCTGCTCAATAACTGCAATTTCGCACAAGCCATAAAGGATCAGGCAATTCCGCCTCAAAATCCTATTATAATTGTTGCTCGATTTCTTTTCTATGGCATTTACTGCGTGCATTTACACAAAATAGTCTGCTCAATAACTGCAATTTCGCACAAGCCATAAAGGATCAGGCAATTCCGCCTCAAAATCCTACTAAAATTGTTACTTGATTTCTTGTCTATGGCATTTACTGCGTGCATTTACACAAAATAGTCTGCTCAATAACTGCAATTTCGCACAAGCCATAAAGGATCAGGCAATTCCGCCACAAAATCCTATTATAATTGCTACTCGATTTCTAGTCTATGGTATTTACAGCGTGCATTTACCCAAAATATTCTGTACAATAACAGCAATCTTGAACAATCCATAAAGGACCAGGCAATTCCGACTGAAAATCCTACTTTATATATTACTCGATTTCTTGTGTAGGGCATTTATTGCCTGCATTTACCCAAAATAACATCAATTTCGCACAAGCCATAAAGGATCAGGTAATTCCGCCTCAAAATCATATTATAATTGTTACCCGCTTTCTTGTCTATGGCATTTACAGCGTGCATTTAACCAAAATAGTCTGTTCAATAAAAGCAATCTCGCACAAGCCATAAAGGATCAGACAATTCCGCCTCAAAATCCTATTATAATTGTTACTCGATTTCTTGTCTATGGCATTTACTGCGTGCATTTAACCAAAAATGTCTGATCAATAAGAGCAATTTGGCATAAGCCATCAGCCATCTCGAACAAGCCATAGAGAATCAAGCAATTCCGCCTCAAAATATTATTATAATTGTTATTCGATTTCTTGGCTATGGCATTTACTGCGTGCATTTACCCAAAATAGTCTGTTCAATAACAGCAATTTCGCACAATCCATAAAGGACCAGGCAATTCCGACTCAAAATCCTACTTTATTTATTACTCGATTTCTTGTCTATGGCATTTATTGCGTGCATTTACCCAAAATAGTCTGTTAAATAACAGCAATTTCGCACAAGCCATAAAGGATCAGGCAATTCCGCCTCAAAATCATATTATAATTGTTACTCGATTTCTTGTCTATGGCATTTACTGCGTGCATTTAACCAAAATAATCTGGTAAATAACAGCAATTTCGCACAAGCCATCAGCATTGTCGCACAAGCCATAAAGGATCAGGCAATTCCGCCTCAAAATCCTATTATAATTGTTACTCGATTTCTTATCTATGGCATTTACTGCGTGCATTTACCCAAAATAGTCTGTTAAATAACAGCAATTTCGTACAAACCATCAGCATTCTCGCACTAGACATAAAGGATTAGACAATTCCGCCTCAAAAGCTTATTATAATTGTAACTCGATTTCTTGACTATGGCATTTACTGCGTGCATTTAACCAAAACAGTCTGTTCAATAACTGCAATTTCGCACAAGCCATAAAGGATTAGGCAATTCCGCCTCAAAATCCTATTATAATTGTTGCTCGATTTCTTCTCTATGGCATTTACTGCGTGCATTTACTGAAAATAGTCTGTTGAAAAACAGCAATCTCGCACAAGCCATCAGGAATTTCGCAAAATCCATAAAGGATCATGCAATTCCGTCTCAAAATCCTATTATAATTGCTACTCGATTTCTTCTCTATTGCATTTACTGCGTGCATTTACACAAAACAGTCTGTTAAATAACAGCAATTTCGCACAAGCCATAAATGATCAGGCAATTCCGCCTCAAAATCTTATTAAAATTGTTACTCGATTTCTTGGCTATGGCATTTCCTGCGTGCATTTACCCTAAATAGTCTGTTCAATGAAAGCAATTTCGCACAATCCATAAAGGACCAGGCAATTCCGACTCAAAATCCTATTATTTTTACTCGATTTCTTGTCTATGGCATTTATTACGTGCATTTACCCAAAATAGTCTGTTAAATAACAGCAATTTCGCACAAGACATAAAGGATCAGGCAATTCCGCCTCAAAATCATATTATAATTGTTACTCGATTTCTTTGCAATGGCATTTACTGCGTGCATTTACCCAAACTAGTCTGTTCAATAACAGCAATTTCGCACAATCCATAAAGGACCAGGCAATTCCGACTGAAAATCCTGCTTTATTTATTACTCGATTTCTTGTCTATGGCATTTATTGCGTGCATTTACCCAAAATAGTCTGTTAAATAACAGCAATTTCGCACAAGCCATAAAGGATCAGGCAATTCCGCCTCAATATCATATTATAATTGTTACCCGCTTTCTTGTCTATGGCATTTACTGCGTGCGTTTAAACAAAATAATCTGCTCAATAACTGCAATTTCGCACAAGCCATCAGCATTGTCGCACAAGCCGTACAGGATCAGACAATTCCGCCTCAAAATCCTATTATAATTGTTACTCGATTTCTTCTATATGGCATTTACTGCGTGCATTTACCCAAAATAGTGTGTTGAAAAAGAGCAATCTCGCAAAAGGCATCAGCAATTTCGCAAAATCCATAAAGGATCAGGCAATTTCGCCTCAAAATCCTATTATAATTGTTACTTGATTTCTTGTCTATGGCATTTATTGCGTGCATTTACACAAAATAGTCTGCTCAATAACTGCAATTTCGCACAAGCCATAAAGGATTAGGCAATTCCGCCTCAAAATCCTATTATAATTGTTACTCGATTTCTTCTCTATGGCATTTACTGCGTGCATTTACTCAAAATAGTCTGTTGAAAAACAGCAATCTCGCACAAGCCATCAGCAATTTCGTGAAATCCATAAAGGATCAGGCAATTCCACCTCAAAATCCTATTATAATTTCTACTCGATTTCTTCTATATGGCATTTACTTGGTGCATTTACACAAAACAGTCTGTTAAATAACAGCAATTACGCACAAACCATAAAGGATCAGGTAATTCCGCCTCAAAATCATATTAAAATTGTTACTCGATTTCTTGTCTATGGCATTTACTGCGTGCATTTACCCAAAATAGTCTGTTAAATAACAGCAATTTCGCACAAGCCATAAAGGATCAGGCAATTCCGCCTCAAAATCCTATTATAATTGCTACTCGATTTCTTGTCTATGGCATTTACTGCGTGCATTTACCCAAAATAATCTGTTAAATAACAACAATTTAGCACAAGCCATCAGTAATCTCGCACAAGCCATTAAAGGATCAGGCAATTCCGCCTCAAAATCCTATTATAATTGCTACTCGATTTCTTCTCTGTGGCATTTACTGCTTGCATTTACCCAAAATAGTGCGTTCAATAACAGCAATCTCGAAAAAGTCATCAGCAATATCGCAAAATCCATAAGGAATCAGGCAATTCCGCCTCAAAATCCTATTATAATTGCTACTCGATTTCTTGTCTATGGCATTTACTCCGTGAATTTACCCAAAATAGTCTGTTGAATAACAGCAATTTCGCACAATCCATAAAAGATCAGGCAATTCCGCCTCAAAATCCTCTTATAATTCAAGTATGTATTAGGTTTTGCGAACCTAGTAACAAATTAGTTCAGTTGTGACCAGAAGGATAAACCAAAGGCAGTATGAACGGAAAGTATAATCTCATGCACATTCGTTTCGTGCTTACTGGCGACTCATCAGTAGGAGCCGGTATTACGCCCTTTAACCACTATATATTCGGTAGAAGAATATGGAATAATAGGACGGTACAATCTCCTAGACGAATGTGTAAACCTGTAATAGTGAAGCTAACATAATCTGAAGTCAACGACAATACGACTTCAATGCTAACTCATATTATATAATATATATACCGAGTCTGTAAATGATACTAACACTATGGCTATTGTGTTAGTAACTGATACCTTTTTTAAATCGATGAGTACCGGATACTAACACTATGGTTTCCGAGTCGGTACATGATACCAACCTGATGGATATAAATTTGTGCTAAAGTTCACCCAAATTGAGAAATACAACAATTTCCGAACACCTGTTACTCCAGTTAAACCGTACACTCTGGCTTTCATCGATATCACATATCACATTACGCGGTAAGCATGAAATCATTCAATTCAATATATTACAGTTAAATACTGTTTGTTGCGAAGATCTAATATATATGCAAGTATGTATTAGGTTTTGCGAACCTAGTAACAAATTAGTTCAGTTGTGACCAGAAGGATAAACCAAAGGCAGCATGAACGGAAAGTATAATCTCATGCACATTCGTTTCGTGCTTACTGGCGACTCATCAGTAGGAGCCGGTATTACGCCCATTACCCACTATATATGTGGTAGAAGAATGTGGAATACTAGGACGGTACAATCTCCTAGACGAATGTGTAAACCTGTAATAGTGAAGCTAACATAATCTAAAGTCAACGACAATACGACTTCAATGCTATCTCACACTATATAATATATATATACCGAGTCTGTAAATGATACTAACACAATCTCGCACAAGCCATAAAGGATCAGGCAATTCCGCCACAAAATCCTATTATAATTGCTACTCGATTTCTTCTCTATGGCATTTACTGCGTGCATTTATCCAAAATAGTCTGCTAAATAACAGCAATTTCGCACAAGCCATCAGCAATTTCGCACAAGCCATAAAGGGTCAGGCAATTCCGCCACAAAATCCTATTATAATTGCTACTCGATTTCTTCTCTATGGCATTTACTGCGTGCATTCACCCAAAATAGTCTGTTAAATAACAGCAATTTCGCACAAGCCATCAGCAATCTCGCACAAGCCATAAGGATCAGGCCATTCCGCCTCAAAATCCTATTATAATTGCTACTCGATTTCTTCTCTATGGCATTTACTGCGTGCATTTACCCAAAATAGTCTGTTAAATAACAGCAATTTCGCACAAGCCATCAGCAATCTCACACAAACCATAAAGGATCAGACAATTAAGCCACAAAATCCTATTATAATTGCTACTCGATTTCTTCTCTATGGCATTTACTGCGTGCATTCACCCAAAATAGACTGTCAAATAACAGCAATTTTGCACAAGCCATCAGTAATTTCGCACAATCCATAAAGGATCAGGCAATTCCGCCTCAAAATCCTATTATAATTGCTACTCGATTTCTTGTCTATGGCATTTATTGCGTGCATTTACCCAAAATAGTCTGTTAAATAACAGCAATTTCGCACAAGCCCTCAGCAATCTCGCACATGCAATAAAGATCAGGTAATTCCGCCTCAAAATCCTATTATCACTGCTACTCGATTTCTTGTCTATGGCATTTACTGCGTGCATTTACCCAAAATACTCTGTTAATTAGAAGCAATTTCGCACAAGCCATCACTAATCTCGCACATGCCATTAAAGTATCAAGCAATTCCGCCTCAAAATCCTATTATAAATGCTACTCGATTTCTTCTCTATGGCACTTACTGCGTGCATTTACCCAAAATAGACTGTTCAATAACAGCAATCTCGAACAAGCCATAAATGATCAGGCAATTGCTCCTCAAAATCCAATTACAATTGTTACTCGATTTCTTCTCTATGGCATTTACTGCGTGCATTCACCCAAAATAGACTGTTAAATAACAGAAATTTTGCACAAGCCATCAGCAATCTCGCACAAGCCATAAGGATCAGGCCATTCCGCCTCAAAATCCTATTATAATTGCTACTCGATTTCTTGTCTATGGCATTTACTGCGTGCATTTACGCAAAGTAGTCTGTTAAATAACAGCAATTTCGCACAATCCTTACAGGATCAGGCAATTCCGCCTCAAAATCCTATTATAATTGCTACTCGATTTCTTGTCTATGGCATTTATTGCGTGCATTTACCCAAAATAGTCTGTTAAATAACAGCAATTTCACACAAGCCATCAGCAATCTCGCACAAGCAATAAAGATGAGGCAATTCCGCCTCAAAATCCTATTATAACTGCCACTCGATTTCTTGTCTATGGCATTTACTGCGTGCATTTACCCAAAATAGTCTGTTAAATAGAAGCAATTTCGCAAAGCCATCAGTAATCTCGCACAAACCATTAAAGTATCAAGCAATTCCGCCTCAAAATCCTATTATAATTGCTACTCGATTTCTTCTCTATGGCATTTACTGCGTGCATTTACCCAAAATAGTCTGTTCAATAACAGCAATCTCGAACAAGCCATAAATGATCAGGCAATTGCACCTCAAAAACCAATTACAATTGTTACTCGATTTCTTCTCTATGGCATTTACTGCGTGCATTTACCCAAAATAGTCTGTTAAATAACAGCAATTTCGCACAAGCCATCAGTAATCTCGCACAATCCATAAAGGATCAGGCAATTCCGCCTCAAAATCCTATTATAATTGCTACTCGATTTCTTGTCTATGGCATTTACTGCGTGCATTTACCCAAAATATTCTGTTCAATAACAGCAATCTTGAACAAGCCATAAAGGATCAGGAAATTGCACCTCAAAATCCAATTACAATTGTTACTCGATTTCTTGTCTATTGTATTTACTTCGTGCATTTACACAAAATAGTCTGCTCAATAACTGCAATTTCGCACAAGTCATCAGCAATATAGCAAAATCCATAGAAGATCAGGCAATTGCGCCTCAAAATCCTATTATAATTGTTACTCGATTTCTTCTCTATGGCATTTACTGCGTGCATTTACCGAAAATATTCTGTTAAATAACAGCAATTTCGCACAAGCCATCAGCAATCTCGCACAAGCCATAAAGATCAGGCAATTACGCCTCAAAATCCTATTATAATTGCTACTCGATTTCTTCTCTATGGCATTTATTGCGTGCATTTTGCCCAAAATAGTCTGTTCATTAACAGGAATGTCGCACAAGCCATAAAGAATCAGGCAATTCCGCCTCAAAATCCTATTAAAATTGCTACTCGATTTCTTGTCTATGGCATTTACTGCGTGCATTTACCCAAAATATTCTGTTCAATAACAGCAATCTTGAACAAGCCATAAAGGATCAGAAAATTGCACCTCAAAATCCAATTACAATTGTTACTCGATTTCTTGTCTATGGCATTTACTTCGTGCATTTACACAAAATAGTCTGCTCAATAACTGCAATTTCGCACAAGCCATCAGCAATATAGCAAAATCCATAGAAGATCAGGCAATTGCGCCTCAAAATCCTATTATAATTGCTACTCGATTTCTTCTCTATGGCATTTACTGCGTGCATTTACCCAAAATTATCTGTTAAATAACAGCAATTTTGCACAAGCCATCAGTAATCTCGCACAATCCATAAAGGATCAGGCAATTCCGCCTCAAAATCCTATTATAATTGCTACTCGATTTCTTGTCTATGGCATTTATTGCGTGCATTTACTCAAAATAGTCTGTTAAATAACAGCAATTTCGCACAAGCTCTCAGCAATCTCGCACATGCAATAAAGATCAGGTAATTCCGCCTCAAAATCCTATTATAATTGCTACTCGATTTCTTGTCTATGGCATTTACTGCGTGCATTTACCCAAAATAGTCTGTTAATTAGAAGCAATTTCGCACAAGCCATCACTAATCTCGCACAAGCCGTTAAAGTATCAAGCAATTCCGCCTCAAAATCCTATTATAATTGCTACTCGATTTCTTCTCTATGGCATTTACTGCGTGCATTTACCCAAAATAGACTGTTCAATAACAGCAATCTCGAACAAGCCATAAATGATCAGGCAATTGCACCTCAAAATCCAATTACAATTGTTACTCGATTTCTTCTCTATGGCATTTACTGCGTGCATTCACCCAAAATAGACTGTTAAATAACAGGAATTTCGCACAAGCCATCAGCAATCTCGCACAAGCCATAAGGACCAGGCCATTCCGCCTCAAAATCCTATTATAATTGCTACTCGATTTCTTGTCTATGGCATTTACTGCGTGCATTTACCCAAAATAGTCTGTTAAATAACAGCAATTTCGCACAATCCATACAGGATCAGGCAATTCCGCCTCAAAATCCTATTATAATTGCTACTCGATTTCTTGTCTATGGCATTTACTGCGTGCATTTACCCAAAATAGTCTGTTAAATAACAGCAATTTCGCACAAGCCATCAGCAATCTCGCACAAGCCATAAAGGATCAGGCAATTCCGCCTCAAAATCCTATTATAATTGCTACTCGATTTCTTGTCTATGGCATTTACTGCGTGCATTTACCCAAAATAGTCTGTTAAATAACAGCAATTTCGCACAAGCCATCAGCAATCTCGCACAAACCATAAAGGATCAGGCAATTCCGCCTCAAAATCCTATTATAATTGCTACTCGATTTCTTCTCTATGGCATTTACTGCGTGCATTTACCCAAAATAGTCTGTTCAATAACAGCAATTTCGCACAAGCCATCAGCAATCTCGCACAAGCCATAAAGGATCAGGCAATTCCGCCTCAAAATCCTATTATAATTGCTACTCGATTTCTTGTCTATGGCATTTACTGCGTGCATTTACCCAAAATAGTCTGTTAAATAACAGCAATTTCGCACAAGCCATCAGCAATCTCGCACAAGCCATAAGGATCAGGCAATTCCGCCTCAAAATCCTATTATAATTGCTACTCGATTTCTTGTCTATGGCATTTACTGCGTGCATTTACCCAAAATAGTCTGTTAAATAACAGCAATTTCGCACAAGCCATCAGCAATCTCGCATAAGCCATAAGGATCAGGCAATTCCGCCTCAAAATCCTATTATAATTGTTACTCGATTTCTTGTCTATGGCATTTACTGCGTGCATTTACCCAAAATAGTCTGTTCAATAACAGCAATTTCGCACAAGCCATCAGCAATCTCGCACAAGCCATAAAGATCAGGCAATTCCGCCTCAAAATCCTATTACAATTGCTACTCGATTTCTTGTCTATGGCATTTACTGCGTGCATTTACCCAAAATAGTCTGTTCAAATAACAGCAATTTCGCACAATCCATAAAGGATCAGGCAATTCCGCCTCAAAATCCTATTATAATTGTTACTCGATTTCTTGTCTATGGCATTTACTGCGTGCATTTACCCAAAATAGTCTGTTCAATAACTGCAATTTCGCACAAGCCATCAGCAATCTCGCACAAGCCATAAAGGATCAGGCAATTCCGCCACAAAATCCTATTATAATTGTTACTCGATTTCTTGTCTATGGCATTTACTGCGTGCATTTACCCAAAATAGTCTGTTAAATAACAGCAATTTCGCACATGCCATCAGCAATCTCGCACAAGCCATAAAGGATCAGGCAATTCCGCCTCAAAATCCTATTATAATTGCTACTCGATTTCTTCTCTATGGCATTTACTGCGTGCATTTACCCAAAATAGTCTGTTAAATAACAGCAATTTCGCACAAGCCATCAGCAATCTCGCACAAGCCATAAAGATCAGGCAATTCCGCCTCAAAATCCTATTATAATTGCTACTCGATTTCTTGTCTATGGCATTTACTGCGTGCATTTACCCAAAATATTCTGTTAAATAACAGCAATTTCGCACAATCTATCTGTAATCTCGCACAAGCCATAAAGGATCATGCAATTCCGCCTTAAAATCCTATTATAATTGCTACTCGATTTCTTGTCTATGGTATTTATTGCGTGCATTTACCCAAAATAGTCTCTTAAATAACAGAAATTTCGCACAAGCCATCCGCAATCTCGCACAAGCAATAAAGATCAGGCAATTCCTCCTCAAAATCCTATTATGATTGCTTCTCGATTTCTTCTCTGCGGCATTTACTGCGTGCTTTTTCCCAAAATAGTCTGTTAAATAACTGCAATTTCGTACAAGCCATCAGTAATCTCGCACAAGCAATAAAGATCAGGCGATTCCGTCTCTAAATCCTATTGTAATTGCTACTCCTTTACTTGTCTATGGCATTTATTGCGTGCATTTTCCCAAAATAGTGTTTTAAATAACAGCAATTTTGCACAAGCCATCAGCTACCTCGCACAAGCAATAAAGATCAGTCAATTGCGCCTCAAGATCCTATTATAATTGCTACTAGATTTCGTGTGTATGGCATTCATTGCGTGCATTTACCCAAAATAGTCTGTTAAATAACAGCAATTTCGCACAAGCCATCAGTTATCTCGCAGAAGCCATAAAGGATCAGGCAATTCCGCCTCAAAATCCTATTATAATTGCTACACGATTTCTGCTCTATGGCATTTATTCCGTGCATTTATCCAAAATAGTCCGGTAAATTACAGCAATTTGCACAAGCCATCAGCAATCTCGCACAAGCCATAAAGGATCAGGCAATTCCGCCTCAAAATCCTATTATAATTGCTATTCGATTTCTTGTCTATGGCATTTATTGCGTGCATTTACCCGAAATAGTCTGTTAAATAACAGCAATTTCGCACAAGCCATCAGCAATCTCGCACAAGCAATAAAGATGAGGCAATTCCGCCTCAAAATCCTATTGTAATTGCTACTCGATTTCTTCTCTATGGCATTTACTGCGTGCATTTACCCAAAATAGTCTGTTAAATAACAGCAATCTCGCACAAGCCATCAGCAATCTCGCACAAGCCATAAAGGATCAGGCAATTCCGCCTCAAAATCCTATTATAATTGCTACTCGATTTCTTCTCTATGGCATTTACTGCGTGCATTTACCCAAAATAGTCTGTTAAATAACAGCAATATCGCACAAGCCATCAGCAATCTCGCACAATCCATAAAGGATCAGGCAATTCCGCCTCAAAATCCTATTATAATTGCTACTCGATTTCTTCTCTATGGCATTTACTGCGTGCATTTACCCAAAATAGTCTGTTCAATAACAGCAATCTCGAACAAGCCATAAAGGATCAGGCAATTGCGCCTCAAAATCCTATTATAATTGTTACTCGATTTCTTGTCTATGGCATTTACTGCGTGCATTTACCAAAAAATAGTCTGTTAAATAACAGCAATTTCGCACAAGCCATCAGCAATCTCGCACAAGCCATAAAGGATCAGGCAATTCCGCCTCAAAATCCTATTACAATTGTTACTCGATTTCTTGTCTATGGCATTTACTGCGTGCATTTACCCAAAATAGTCTGTTCAATAACAGCAATTTCGCACAAGCCATAAAGGATCAGGCAATTCCGCCTCAAAATCCTATTATAATTGTTACTCGATTTCTTGTCTATGGCATTTACTGCGTGCATTTACCCAAAATAGTCTGTTCAATAACAGCAATTTCGCACAAGCCATCAGCAATCTCGCACAAGCCATAAAGGATCAGGCAATTCCGCCTCAAAATCCTATTATAATTGCTACTCGATTTCTTCTCTATGGCATTTACTGCGTGCATTTACCCAAAATAGTCTGTTAAATAACAGCAATTTCGCACAAGCCATCAGCAATCTCGCACAAGCCATAAAGGATCAGGCAATTCCGCCTCAAAATCCTATTATAATTGCTACTCGATTTCTTGTCTATGGCATTTACTGCGTGCATTTACCCAAAATAGTCTGTTAAATAACAGCAATTTCGCACAAGCCATCAGCAATCTCGCACAAGCCATAAAGGATCAGGCAATTCCGCCTCAAAATCCTATTATAATTGTTACTCGATTTCTTGTCTATGGCATTTACTGCGTGCATTTACCCAAAATAGTCTGTTCAATAACAGCAATTTCGCACAAGTCCAGTAAAGGATCAGGCAATTCCGCCTCAAAATCCTATTATAATTGTTACTCGATTTCTTGTCTATGGCATTTACTGCGTGCATTTACCCAAAATAGTCTGTTCAATAACAGCAATTTCGCACAAGCCATCAGCAATCTCGCACAAGCCATAAAGGATCAGGCAATTCCGCCTCAAAATCCTATTATAATTGCTACTCGATTTCTTCTCTATGGCATTTACTGCGTGCATTTACCCAAAATAGTCTGTTAAATAACAGCAATTTCGCACAAGCCATCAGCAATCTCGCAAAAGCCATAAGGATCAGGCAATTCCGCCTCAAAATCCTATTATAATTGCTACTCGATTTCTTGTCTATGGCATTTACTGCGTGCATTTACCCAAAATAGTCTGTTAAATAACAGCAATTTCGCACAAGCCATCAGCAATCTCGCACAAGCCATAAAGGATCAGGCAATTCCGCCTCAAAATCCTATTATAATTGTTACTCGATTTCTTGTCTATGGCATTTACTGCGTGCATTTACCCAAAATAGTCTGTTCAATAACAGCAATTTCGCACAAGCCATAAAGGATCAGGCAATTCCGCCTCAAAATCCTATTATAATTGTTACTCGATTTCTTGTCTATGGCATTTACTGCGTGCATTTACCCAAAATAGTCTGTTCAATAACAGCAATTTCGCACAAGCCATCAGCAATCTCGCACAAGCCATAAAGATCAGGCAATTCCGCCTCAAAATCCTATTATAATTGCTACTCGATTTCTTCTCTATGGCATTTACTGCGTGCATTTACCCAAAATAGTCTGTTAAATAACAGCAATTTCGCACAAGCCATCAGCAATCTCGCACAAGCCATAAAGGATCAGGCAATTCCGCCTCAAAATCCTATTATAATTGCTACTCGATTTCTTGTCTATGGCATTTACTGCGTGCATTTACCCAAAATAGTCTGTTAAATAACAGCAATTTCGCACAAGCCATCAGCAATCTCGCACAAGCCATAAAGGATCAGGCAATTCCGCCTCAAAATCCTATTATAATTGCTACTCGATTTCTTGTCTATGGCATTTACTGCGTGCATTTACCCAAAATAGTCTGTTAAATAACAGCAATTTCGCACAAGCCATCAGCAATCTCGACAAGCAATAAAGATCAGGCAATTCCGCCTCAAAATCCTATTATAATTGCTACTCGATTTCTTGTCTATGGCATTTTACTGCGTGCATTTACCCAAAATAGTCTGTTAAATAACAGCAATTTCGCACAAGCCATCAGCAATCTCGCACAAGCCATAAAGGATCAGGCAATTCCGCCTCAAAATCCTATTATAATTGCTACTCGATTTCTTCTCTATGGCATTTACTGCGTGCATTTACCCAAAATAGTCTGTTAAATAACAGCAATTTCGCACAAGCCATCAGCAATCTCGCACAAGCCATAAAGGATCAGGCAATTCCGCCTCAAAATCCTATTATAATTGTTACTCGATTTCTTGTCTATGGCATTTACTGCGTGCATTTACCCAAAATAGTCTGTTAAATAACAGCAATTTCGCACAAGCCATCAGCAATCTCGCACAAGCCATAAAGGATCAGGCAATTCCGCCTCAAAATCCTATTATAATTGCTACTCGATTTCTTGTCTATGGCATTTACTGCGTGCATTTACCCAAAATAGTCTGTTAAATAACAGCAATTTCGCACAAGCCATCAGCAATCTCGCACAAGCCATAAAGGATCAGGCAATTCCGCCTCAAAATCCTATTATAATTGTTACTCGATTTCTTGTCTATGGCATTTACTGCGTGCATTTACCCAAAATAGTCTGTTCAATAACAGCAATTTCGCACAAGCCATCAGCAATTGCACAAGCCATCAGCAATCTCGCACAAGCCATAAGGATCAGGCAATTCCGCCTCAAAATCCTATTATAATTGCTACTCGATTTCTTCTCTATGGCATTTACTGCGTGCATTTACCCAAAATAGTCTGTTAAATAACAGCAATTTCGCACAAGCCATCAGCAATCTCGCACAAGCCATAAAGGATCAGGCAATTCCGCCTCAAAATCCTATTATAATTGTTACTCGATTTCTTGTCTATGGCATTTACTGCGTGCATTTACCCAAAATAGTCTGTTAAATAACAGCAATTTCGCACAAGCCATCAGCAATCTCGCACAAGCAATAAAGATCAGGCAATTCCGCCTCAAAATCCTATTATAATTGCTACTCGATTTCTTGTCTATGGCATTTACTGCGTGCATTTACCCAAAATAGTCTGTTAAATAACAGCAATTTCGCACAAGCCATCAGTAATCTCGCACAAGCCATAAAGTATCAGGCAATTGCACCTCAAAATCCTATTATAATTGTTACTCGATTTCTTGTCTATGGCATTTACTGCGTGCATTTACACAAAATAGTCTGCTCAATAACTGCAATTTCGCACAAGCCATCAGCAATCTCGCACAAGCCATAAAGGATCAGGCAATTCCGCCTCAAAATCCTATTATAATTGCTACTCGATTTCTTGTCTATGGCATTTACTGCGTGCATTTACCCAAAATAGTCTGTTGAAAAACAGCAATCTCGCACAAGCCATCAGCAATTCGCAAAGCCATAAAGGATCAGGCAATTCCGCCTCAAAATCCTATTATAATTGCTACTCGATTTCTTGTCTATGGCATTTACTGCGTGCATTTACCCAAAATAGTCTGTTCAATAACAGCAATCTCGCACAAGCCATCAGTTCGCACAAGCCATAAAGGATCAGGCAATTCCGCCTCAAAATCCTATTATAATTGTTACTCGATTTCTTGTCTATGGCACTTACTGCGTGCATTTACCCAA